>CM030364.1:209918739-210201239 GCA_017893485.1 Hemerocallis citrina | reverse complement strand
GCCGCTGCTTCGCCCGGCCACCATCGCGCCTCCCTACCACCGTCGCTCCGCCGACGATCTTCGACCCTGCTCCATCAGATTTTTAGAGCATTGGATTGATAGTTGGTTATGTGGATAAAGTGAAGAGTATGGGTATTTATAGGGGAATAAAGGGAGATGGGTAATTAGGAAATTGAAGGTAAGAGACATGGAGTGAAGTGCTAGTGAGCAGATTTTTTGCGAGAGTATGGGTAATGGTATCAGGAGAGCAGTCAGTAAGTTGGTTGCGGCTTTGATATTGTCCTTTTGATTTTGTTTGAATCCTAGATTTATGAAATTGTCTAGCAAGTAAACACATAGCAAACCAATTTAAAATTCTGATGGAGTGGGGTCGGAGATGGTCGGCGGGGCAACAACGGTAGGGAGGCACGACGACGGTCGGGCGGTGCAGCGGCGGAGCGCGCGTTGATGGGCTACAATCAATCCAATTTTTTTCCCATTGGTTTGGTTTTTTTTTGTGTGGGTTTTTTAATAAATCTGTAGAAAAAAAGCAGGTTCTCAAATAACTGATCTAAATGAATGAGAGCCACTCATTTCAATCTCCTCATATCCAATGGTCAGAATCATTGTTTCTCATTTTCTCATTGGATCACTCCTCTCTCTCTCTCTCTCTCACTCTATATATATATATATATATATATATATATATATAATAAATTACAAAGAAAGCTATCAAGTGGCTCTCATTCAATCTCCCATAAAATCAATGGCCTACATTGATTCTCACAAAACATATTTTTTCGCTCAAAATTTCAAACCACAAAATTAAAATTTTTCCTCCAAAACTAAAAAACTCATTACTTATTACTATCTCTCTCTTCTCTCTTCACTTTTTCATATTTCTCTCTCTCCCTCTCTCTCCCATTACTTAGAAATTTAGATTTTAAGATTCCAGGTTTGTAAAATTTTCAGAATTTTTATGTTTTTTTATTACACATGTTATATTAAAAATAGCAAATATCTCTTTAATAGTTAAATTTCATCATTTTCCACACTTAAAGTTCTAAGAAGTTGGATTTTACACCCTCATTTATAATTATTTTTCAACATATACTAATAGAAACATGGACTTTTATTTACAACTAATTATTATCATACTATTCAAACTTGAACTGCATAATTGTTATTTACTGTTTACAGGACTTTTCGTATGTTGTATCGTTTCGAAGACGTGCCGTAGGCACGTGCCCACGGGCAAATCTAGTATATATATATATATATATATATATATATATATATATATATGTATATATACTAGGTTTGCCCGTTGACACGTGCCTACGGCACGTCTTCGGAGCGGTGCACCTTGTTTGATCATATAAATTAGTTTTGGAGGTCCAGCAAATTAATTGAAGCAGCAAACATATTATATGAGAAACTTTTGGGGGTCCAGCAAAAAACATATTATATGATTTTTTTTGATTTTTTAAAAAAAAATTTTAATTTTTTTTTATTTAAATTTTTAAAATTTTTATTTTCTTAATTTTTTGAATAGAAGAAGGAGGGAGAGAGAGACGGATTTTTTTTTAAATAAACATAGGAGTTGTTTTGGGTGGAGGATTTGAATTTGAGTTTTGGGGGGAAACTTTTAGGGGGAAAAATATGTTTTGTGAGGTTAGATCTGGACCTTTGATTTTTTGGGGGATTGAAGGAGAGCCACTTGATAGCTTTCTTTGTGTTTTATTATATAGATATAAAGTTGTTTAATGATTTCTATGTTTCTCCGTTAATTATTGAGATTGACTATATAAGTGATTTTTTTACTTGTGTATTAATGGAGTTTCTACTATAGTAATTAGGACTTTTTTATTCTGGTAGGAAGATCAAGAGTATTAAAAAACATAATTTATTAGGACGCTTTATTCTAGTCCTCTAATTTATAACAAATTCATTAATTTGTATACGAATCCAAAAAGGCAAAAAAACATATTCTACTTCTCCAGTTATTCTACTCTCATCTTCATGTCTTTTCTATTCTTTCTTCTCTATCAACAATCTATAAAGAAAAATACTTCCGAATCCTCCTTCATCCTTTATAAACAATTTTATGTCACTAATTTTCAAGTTCTCTTTTATTTTTTAGTGCAAAAATATTTTCTCTTGCAAATTTGGTGCTGTATTTTTCTTCTCACTCAGTTTCAAGCTTTTACAGTGCTAACATTAAGCAATTTTTAAATGATACTTTTTGTTGTTGTTGGATTTATCGGTTAATATATTATGTATTTCTTCTGCTGGTATGCATCGAAATTACTGATTTTGATGTTTTGTTGATTTTTTTTGTAAGGTTTTCTTATGGAATTCCTACTAATTTCTGGAGTTTTAGAGAGGCTGAAGATTTTTAAATATACTAAAAGGTTTTGCAACTTTAAAGATATTTTTCAAATGAATTCATATAAAATTTTAAAATATAGAATGCATCATACTCATATTTTTCAATTGAATTCATATAATATATAAAAATATATATAGATGATGTCAAAATCAAAATAAAGTAAAATTAGAATTAGAATATATAAAGAAGTCCCAGTTTTTTATTTTTGCTTAAGGCCCTGTTGCCGATAAATTCGGTGTGGGGGCAAACAGATAGAATTTGTGAGTTCTTGGAAGACCTGAATAGCAAACACCTAGCCTGTTCCGCCGGAGCTTGACCGTTGACTCCCGCCGTTCACCTGCAAGGAAGTGCGAGACACCGGGGTTGATCCTGGCGACGCACCCTCCGACGCTCAAGTCAGTAACCAGAAATGATTATGAAAGAGCGTTTAACTAGAAAAAGATTGATTACCTCTTAATGGAGATGGGTGGGGGTATTTATAGTCGCTGTTGGGATCAGATAAGGAATGTGATTCCTGTGATCTGATAAGGCATAAAATCCTCGTAATCAGATTAGGAATGTAATCCCTTAATTCCTGGTGAAAAGATAGATGTGAATCAGAGCCGTTGATTGGGATTAATCAGAAACCCTAATTCTATCTTTTCTGGACTGGGTGTGTTTCGGGTTGGGATCCGTACCCAGTTGAGGTGGATCCGTTCACGGGTTATTGGATCTGTGAGAAGGAGACCCAGTACCCGCTTCGGACCCATTTGCATGTGAAATTACCGTTTTACCCCTGAGATTTAAGATTCGTGTCCGATGTGAACGGTCCCGATTTAATCCTATTTTTAGCCATATCACGAGCCCCCCACTCCCGAAGACTGAGTTTGATCAGCCTTTGAGGAGTAGTTTTACTGTTTCAATGGCGTACGGGATTTTATCGGTGTTCTTTTGGAATCTTGCTCGGGGTGTAACAGTGTTATTATGGGCTTGTAAAATGCCCAAAAATATTCTCAGAATTGTCTGGATTTTTGGTGATTTTTCTAGATTTTTCTGAATTTTTCCTCATTTTTTTGAATTTTTTATTCATTTTCCGAATTAAATAATTAATTATCTAAAATATTAATTAATTATTCTAATTTAATAATTATTTTTCAGAATTTAAAAATAATTTTTTCTGAATTAATAATTATTTTTAGAATTTTTAATTAATTTTTTTCGATTTTTAAATATTTTTTTCGGATTTTTTAAATAAAAAAAACAATTAAATAAATAAATAAATAATTTAAATATTACCTGGACACGTGGCAGATTTCTGGCCGTCCATCATGACCAGATGAGCACGCATCGCGAGGCAGATCGCGATCTGGACACGTGGCGCGTTTCTGGCCGTCCATCATGATCAGATCTGCGCGCATCGTGAGGCAGATCACGATCGGGACACGTGGCGCGTTTCTGAGCGTCGATCGTGTCGCGACGTGAATTTTGAGACGATCGGACGGATCGTGTTGGTCGGTCACTTTTTTTCTCAATTTACAGCATCGGTACCTCGGTACCTCAGCTCGGCGCCAAACGCAGCGACTTGGATCGGCCGAACACGTAGGATGCTGCCACGTGGCATGCCACGTGGCGTTTAATTTTTTTTTCTTTTTCTTTCTTTTTTCCTTCTGGCCCGCCACTGTTCTTCTCCTCTTCTTCGCTCTTGTTCGCCTCCGTCTTCGACTCGGCATTGAAGGAGGCTCCGACGAAGGAGCTCGGCGATGGGTTCTAACTGCCACGGCAAGGGAGCTCGTCCAAGGTGGTTCGTGCTCGGAGCTCGGCGACTCCGTGGAGAGGAGCTCGGCTCGGTAGCGACGACGGAGAGGAGTTTCAGTTGTGGAGGCGACGGTGTTCGTCGAGGAAGGGCTCGATGACGAGCTTTAGCTGCTCATGTGAGCTCGGCGACGAAGGTGGCAAGCTCGGCGATGGGTCGTGCTCGTCGTCGTCGGAAGGGGCTGGACGAGAAGTTGGGTTCGGAGCTTCGTGAAGAAGACGAAGTCGAGCTCGACGTGGGAGATGATGGAGGTCGGCGATGGGCTCGAAGCTTAGTCGGTGAACTCGGTGGTGGCGAGACAGTGGCTCGTCGAGATGGTGGAAGCTTGGGCTCAGACTCGGAGCTCGGTGGCTAAGGGCTCGGCGAAGCCAAGGTGAGCTCGTCGAGGGGGAGGCGAGCGGCGTGGAACCATGGTATTTGGTTCCCTTGCTTTGTTTCTGTTTTGGCACCAGGAGTGTTGGAGAAGAAGGTGACGGGTGAAGAGTTGGGTTCGGCACCGGGGTTTTGAAGAAGATGGGTTCTTCTTTTTTTTTTTGGTTAGTTTTGGCGGGAGAGTGTAGGGGAGAAGGTGTGAGGCTGACGTGGCTTGATGGGTTCGGATCCCTTAATGGGTCGACCCCGGCCCACGTGCATTTTTTTTTCTTTGTTTCTCTCTCCTTCCTTGTTGCTCGGCTAATGCATCTGGCTCGGCAGATCCGAGCACGGATTTTGAGGAGAATTTTTTCCTACTTTGCTGTTCGGTAGGTCGGTAGCTCGGATTCGAGATCCGAGCTACGTGGCTCAATCTGGACGGTTGATCACGATCGTGGCGCGAATCACGAGACAAGAGGCACGAGTTTCGAGAAAACGTTATCTTGTCGTTTTGTGGAGACGTGGCGAGATCTGAACCGTTCATCATGTTTTAGCACGAATTTTGATACGATCCGACGGTGAGATGGGATCGGCCGAATTTTTCTCCATATACGAGGGTCGGTACCCCGGCACCTCGGCTCGGATCGGCACCTCGGATCGGATCGGCACTTCGGATCATTGGGGTCGGCAGCACTTCTGAGAAGAAAGAGGAAGGGGAGGAGAGGCATTTGGGTTCTCTCCTCTGCCTTGTTCTTTCGCATAGTGGAGAAGAGGAGAAGAGGAAGGGGAGGAGAGGCATTTGGGTTCTCTCCTCTGCCTTGTTCTTCCGCACGGTGGAGAAGAGGAGAAGAGGAAGGGGAGGAGAGGTAATTGGGTTCTCTCCTCTGCCTTGTTCTTCCGCACGGTGAAGAAGAGGCAAAGAGGAAGGGGATGAGAGGCAATTGGGTTCTCTCCTCTGACTTGTTCTTCCGCACGGTGAAGAAGAGGAGAAGAGGAAGGGGAGGAGAGGCAGTTGGGTTCTCTCCTCTGCCTTGTTCTTCCGCATGGTGGAGAAGAGGAGAAAAGGAAGGGGAGGAGAGGCAATTGGGTTCTCTCCTCTGCCTTGTTCTTCCGCACAGTGGAGAAGAGGAGAAGTGTTGGGGAAGAAGGAGAAGAATGAAGGAGCTAAGAAGGGTATGGGTCGGACCGTGGGTATCGGATCCGACCCCGACCGTTAGCCTCTTTTTCTTTCTTCCTCTTCATCTGCTTGCTTTGTTCGGCAAATCCGAGCATGGATTTTGAGGCACATTTTCGCCGCTCCGCAGGTTGGTAGATTGGCAGATCCAGGCTACGCAGCTCGATCTGGACGGTTGATCACGATCGTAGCGCGCATCACGAGACAAGAGGCACGAGTTTCGAGAAAATGTTATCTTGTCGTTTTGTGGTGACGTGGCGCGATCTGATCCGTCCATCACGCTTGAGTGCGAATTTGGAGATGATCTAACGGTGAGATCGCCTCGGGACGATTTTTTGCCATATACGAGGGTCGGTACCCCGGTACCTCGGCTCGGCGCATCAGGGCTGTTTGACCGAGGTGCTGAGTTGGCTGTTTTGAAGGAAGTGTTCTCTGAAGGTAGCTCCCTTCCGTGCCCAGTGGCTCGGCTGTTCGGCTGAGCTGTTCGGTAGCTCGGCTGTTCGGATGGCTCGAGCGTGAGGAGAAGCTCAGTGAGTTGATGAAGGGGATGGGTCGATGAAGCTCTGCTCCTCGGCTCGGGAGGATGGGTCAGCATATGGGAGAGGTGAGGGGCTCTGAAGTTCTCTATTCTGTTTGGTTTTGGAGATTTTTGAAGAGGAGCTCCACTCCTAGGAGAAGAGGTGCTAGGAAGAGGTGTTGGGAAGACCCATTCTCTGAAGTGAGTGCAAGGAGCAACTCCAGGGGAGGGTTGTGAGCTCCGAACTCGTAGAGAAGAGGTCCGCTTCGGAAGCGAGCGGAGTGAAGAGCTCGACTCTAGGAGAGAGCCATCTGGAAGACGAGTTTGAGGAGCAACTCTAGGAGAGAGTTGTGAGCTCCGAACTTGTTTGAGAAAAGGTCCGCTTTGGAGGCGAGCGGAGCGAAGAGCTCGGTTCTAGGGAAGAGCCACTTGGAGGGGGAGTGTAAGGAGCAACTCTAGGAGAAAGTTTTAGCTCCGAACTCGTTTGAGAAGAGCTCCGCTTTGGAGGCGAGCGGAGCGAAGAGCTCGACTTGTAGAAGAGTCATCTGGAAGAGGAGTTTGAGGAGCAACTCTAGGAGAGAGTTTTAGCTCCGAACTCGTTTGAGAAGAGCTCCGCTTTGGAGGCGAGCGGAGTGAAGAGCTCGACTTGTAGAAGAGCCATCTGGAAGAGGAGTTTGAGGAGCAACTCTAGGAGAGAGTTTTAGCTCCGAACTCGCTGAGAAGAGTTCCGCTTTGGAGGCGAGCGGAGCGAAGAGCTCGACTCCGAGAAGAAAGAGGAAGGGGAGGAGAGGCGTTCGGGTTCTCTCCCCTGCCTCGTTCTTTCGCACAGTGAAGAAGAGCAGAAGTGTTGGGTACTTTTGGCGGGAAGACTGAAGAAGGAGAAGAATGAAGGAGCTAAGAAGGGTATGGGTCGGACCGTGGGTATTGGATCCGACCCTGACCCGTTAGCCTCTTTTTCTTCTTGCTCTTCATCTGCTTTGCTGCTCGGTAGATGCATCTTGTTCGGCAGATCCGAGCACGGATTTTGGGGCACATTTTCCGCCACTTTGCTTCTCGGTAGATGGGTAGCTTGGCTCGGGTGGTCGTGGGGGCAGTTCGGAATGGCCATCCTCCTCCGGCCCATTTAAGGACGAGCCGGTGAAGTAAAGTCGAGCCATAGGACCCCGACCATCGTTAGATTAGTTTAAGGTTGTGGGAGCAGTTCCGAATGGCGAGCTACTTCTAGTCCGCTTAGGAGCGAACTTGCGAAGTAGAATCGAACCAAGTGTTGGACTCCGAACCATTCAACGGCTACAGGAGCAATTTCGAACGGCGATCTACTTCCGGCTCGTCTATGGACGAGCCGAGGAAGAAGAGTCGAGCCGAGTGCTGGACTCCGAACCATCGTGAGGTTAGTTTGAGGGATGCAGGAGCAGTTCCGAATGGCGAGCTACTTCTAGTCCGCTTAGGAGCGAACTTGCAAAGTAGAATCGAGCCAAGTGTTGGACTCCGAT
Source organism: Hemerocallis citrina (assembly GCA_017893485.1). Classification (NCBI taxonomy): domain Eukaryota; kingdom Viridiplantae; phylum Streptophyta; class Magnoliopsida; order Asparagales; family Asphodelaceae; genus Hemerocallis; species Hemerocallis citrina. The sequence goes on along the minus strand of CM030364.1, from coordinate 210,193,541 downwards.
CCATTCAACGGCTGCAGGAGCAATTTCGAACGGCGATCTACTTCCGGCTCGTCTATGGACGAGCCGAGGAAGAAGAGTCGAGCCGAGTGCTGGACTCCGAACCATCGTGAGGTTAGTTTGAGGGATGCAGGAGCAGTTCCGAATGGCGAGCTACTTCTAGTCCGCTTAGGAGCGAACTTGCGAAGTAGAATCGAGCCAAGTGTTGGACTCCGATCCATTCAACGGCTGCAGGAGCAATTTCGAACGGCGATCTACTTTCGGCTCGTCTATGGACGAGCCGAGGAAGAAGAGTCGAGCCGAGTGCTGGACTCCGAACCATCGTGAGGTTAGTTTGAGGGATGCAGGAGCAGTTCCGAATGGCGAGCTACTTCTAGTCCGCTTAGGAGCGAACTTGCGAAGTAGAATCGAGCCAAGTGTTGGACTCCGAACCCGTTGTGAAGTGCTTAGCAAGTTGTGGGAGCAGCCATGTAGAAGAAGCTGGACTCCGAACTCGTTAAGAAGTGGTCCGCCTTGGAGGTGAGCGGAGCGAAGAGCTCGGCTCTGGAAGAGAGCCATTTGTGAGACAAGTTTGAGGAGCAACTCTAGAAGAGAGTTGTGACTCCGAACTCGTTGATAAGAGGTCCGCTTCGGCGGCGAGCGGAGGGAAGAGCTCGGATTGGAAGAGAGCCATTTGGGAGACGAGTTTGAGGAGCAACTCTAGGAGAGAGTTGTGCGCTCCGGTCTTGTTGAGAAGAGGTCCGCTTCGGCGGCGAGCGGAGGGAAGAGCTCGGCTCTGGAAGAGAGCCATTTGTGAGATGAGTTTGAGGAGCAACTCTAGGGGAGAGTTGTAGCTCCGGACCTGTTGAGAAGAGGTACGCTTCGGCGGCGAGCGGAGGGAAGAGCTCGGCTCTGGAAGAGAGCCATTTGTGAGATGAGTTTGAGGAGCAACTCTAGGGGAGAGTTGTAGCTCCGGACCTGTTGAGAAGAGGTCCGCTTCGGCGGCGAGCGGAGGGAAGAGCTCGGCTCTGGAAGAGAGCCATTTGTGAGATGAGTTCGAGGAGCAACTCTAGGAGGGAGTTGTGCGCTCCGGACTTGTTGAGAAGAGGTCCGCTTCGGCGGCGAGCGGAGGGAAGAGCTCGGATTGGAAGAGAGCCATTTGGGAGACGAGTTTGAGGAGCAACTCTATGAGAGAGTTGTGCGCTCCAGACTTGTTGAGAAGAGGTCCGCTTCGGCGGCGAGCGGAGGGAAGAGCTCGGATTGGAAGAGAGCCATTTGGGAGACGAGTTTGAGGAGCAACTCTAGGAGAGAGTTGTGCGCTTCGGTCTTGTTGAGAAGAGGTCCGCTTCGGCGGCGAGCGGAGGGAAGAGCTCGGCTCTAGAAGAGAGACATTTGTGAGACGAGTGCGAGGAGGAGCTCTTGGAGAGGGTTGTGAGCTCCGAACTCGTTGAGAAGAGGTCCGCTCCGAGGTGAGCAGAGTGGAGAGCTCGGCTCTGGAAGAGAGCCGTTTGTGAGACGAGTGCGAGGAGGAGCTCTTGGAGAGAGTTGCGAGCTCCGAACTCGTTGAGAAGAGGTCCGCTCCGAGGTGAGCGGAGTGGAGAGCTCGGCTCTGGAAGAGAGCCGTTTGGGAGATGAGTTTGAGGAGCAACTCTAGGAGAGAGTTGTGAGCTCCGAACTCATTGAGAAGAGGTCCGCCTTAGAGGTGGGCGGAGCGAAGAGCTCGGCTCTGGAAGAGAGCCATTTGGGGGGTGAGTTTGAGGAGCAACTCTAGGAGAGAGTTGTGAGCTCCGAACTCATTGAGAAGAAGTCCGCCTCGGGGGCGAGAGGAGCGAAGAGCTCGGCTCTGGGAGAGAGTTGTGAGCTCCGAACTGTCTGAGAAGAGGTCCGCTTCGGAGGCGAGCGGAGCGGAAGAGCCCGGCTCTGGGAAAGAGCTGTTTGTGAGACGAGTGTGAGGAGGAACTCCATGAGAGAGTTGTGAGCTCCAACTCGTTGGATCTCGACACGGGTGATTGGCGCCTCATCGTTCCTAGGCTGCTGCCGACCCGCAGGGGAGCGTGGTCTTCTTCTGTGATGCTCGGGGGATTCTCTTTGCCCCCTTCGGGTAGGAGACCTTCTGTATTCTTGGTGGCGGGGAGATCGCTCATCCGGACGGTGTTGGCGGGAGGTTCCCTCTCGGGCCTGCTTTTCATCCAGACGGTGGCGAAGGTCCACCTCTTTCGGCCGATTTGGGACTTGTTGTTGGAAGTTAGAAGCTCGGCGATTATGGGAGGCCATAGAATCTGAAGAGGCATTGTGTATGGAGACGCGGTCTTGGTGGAGAGGTTGCTTCATGCGGGAGCCCCCCGCTCCGGCATTCTGTGGACCGGCAGGACCCTTGGGGGGTTGCTGATTCTGAAGAGGAGGCTGATCTTGTTGAAGAGGGTCCTCCACTTGAAGCGGGGGTTGTCCCTGCTGCGGAGCGGGTTGGACGGGGACTACCTCTTGCTGATCAGCGGGGTTGGGCCCACGGTTGGACCCTCTGGACCTGACTTTCCTCGGAGGCATGGCTGGAGAAGATCGGACCAACAGGAAGAGGGGCTGCTATTCGTTTGGTCTTCCCACAGACGACGCCAATCTGTTGCCGCTAAATTCGGTGTGGGGGCAAACAGATAGAATTTGTGAGTTCTTGGAAGACCTGAATAGCAAACACCTAACCTGTTCCGCCGGAGCTTGACCGTTGACTCCCGCCGTTCACCTGCAAGGAAGTGCGAGACACCGGGGTTGATCCCGGCGACGCACCCTCCGATGCTCAAGTCAGTAACCAGAAATGATTATGAAAGAGCGTTTAACTAGAAAAAGATTGATTACCTCTTAATGGAGATGGGTGGGGGTATTTATAGTCGCTGTTGGGATCAGATAAGGAATGTGATTCCTGTGATCTGATAAGGCATAAAATCCTCGTAATCAGATTAGGAATGTAATCCCTTAATTCCTGGTGAAAAGATAGATGTGAATCAGAGCCGTTGATTGGGATTAATCAGAAACCCTAATTCTATCTTTTCTGGACTGGGTGTGTTTCGGGTTGGGATCCGTACCCAGTTGAGGTGGATCCGTTCACGGGTTATTGGATCTGTGAGAAGGAGACCCAGTACCCGCTTCGGACCCATTTGCATGTGAAATTACCGTTTTACCCCTGAGCTTTAAGATTCGTGTCCGATGTGAACGGTCCCGATTTAATCCTATTTTTAGCCATATCAGGCCCTATAAATCTCAGGACCGGCCTTCCCGATGCTCTAAGTTCCAACTAAATACGAATTGAGACTATTGAGCCTAGAGTCTATCCATGTTCTTTTCCTATTTTGTAAGACTTTGATTTTGTTAAAATATGATTGGAGGTATTTTAGAAACTCATTTTAGAGTGACAAATTGTTAGTTGGCTTTAAAAGACAATATTGAATATGGTTAGCTTAATTATTGCTTAACCTTTATAAAATAACTATATTTTCTCGTGGGCAAGTGCCTACGACACGTCTTCAAAACGGTACAACATATGAAAAGCTTTGTAAACAGTAAATCAACAATTATGTAGCTCAAGTTTAAATTGTATGACAATAATTAGTTGTAAGTAAAAGTCCATGTTTCCATAAGTATATATATATATATATATATATATATATATATATATATATATATATATATATATATATATATATATATATATATATACTCCCTCCGTTTCACTTTAAGTGATATTTAGGATTTTTTTCTTGTTTCACTTTAAGTGATATTATCCAATTTTTTTTCTTTTTTTGTTCCATAATACCCTTATTTATGTTAAAATTTTGTCCTAATTACTCATCTTAATCCTATCAAATATTCTTAGAAAATTGTAGTTTCAACTTTCTAGATTTTATTTTCTTCAAAAATTTAATACCAACTGTATTGGAAGAAGAATTAGTAATTCTATTTTCTCTTGAAAACAGAATTTGTATTGAGAAAACATTAATTATAATTTCTTGAAATCAGAATTTGTATTGGAAAAAGAATTATTAATTAAATCATGGAGACTTATTAATAAGGGTGTGGAGGGAAACAAATGTTTATCTCACCCTTTCTTAATCTGTGTGCAAAACTTCTGAATATCACTTAAACTGAAATGGAGGGAGTATATATATATATATATATAGAGAGAGAGAGAGAGAGAGAGAGAGAGAGAGAGAATTAAATAAATAAATGAGTTGTTTTGGGGGATTTGAATTCGAGTTTTGGGGAAAAACTTTTGTGAGGGAAAGTGTGTTTTATGGGGTCTGATCTGGGCCTTTGATTTTGGGGGAATTGAAGGAGAGCCACTTGATAGCTTTCTTTGTGTTTTATTATATAGATATTGAATATGGATAGCTTAAAAAGCACAAGACCATTAGCATGATAATTTTAGCACTTAGGTAGAATTAAATTATATTCTAAAGTATGATCGGACCTAATTCAAACCCTTATTTCTATTTGCGTACACTTGCAACTGTATTTGGGTGATCAGGATTCAGATTCCTATCAGGGCATGCAACTTATTTCCGAATTTTAATTATAAAAGCAAAAAAAGGAAAAAAAAATGGGGCAATCAATAAATCTAGGGAAGAAAAAAGTAATGAATTTTTAGAAAGAGCAATCACAAAATTGTCTAATTCAATAATATAGCTATATTTGAAGAATAGGGGACAACTAAATCGATGTATTTTGCTTGTTATAGAACATTACGACATTCAACAAAAACCAAAGTAGAGATATATTTGAAGATTGTACCAAAGAATCAATGAGGTCGAGGCTTCGCTTCCTTCAGCAGTCCTCTATTGTGGGTATTTTGTTTGAGTTGAGCATCCACAATCGTTTGTCTGAAAAATGAAAAAAATGAAAAAAATAAAATTTGACAATTTTATTGTTTACTGCAGTCGTTAAATAAAAAAAATAGTAATTATGTATACAAAATTAAACTAACGAAATATGATGTTTCGTCCGTCTAAATTCGTATAATTTTTTAATTTTTTAAAGGTTCAATATTTTAATATTTTAATATTTTAATATTTTAATTTCTTTTTATTGTGTGGGATCCACGGTCGCACCCTCCCACTAAACTAATCAATTAACCACTTAATTATCTAACTGAACTAATTAACTAACTAATTATTGAACTAAACACATCAGTTTTTAAAATAGAAAGTCAATTTTTTCCTCGGACGAAACATTCGTCCGAATAATTGAAAAATAATTAAAATAATAGAGACGAAATAATATAGAATTGCAAAATTTTTTCTCAAATATAGCAACACACTCTTTCAAAAAATGAACAAAAAATAAAATCAAAATAGCTCACGATTGCTGCAATTTTTTTGCCAAAAAATAATAAAAATAGTAAAATAGAAATTGACTGTGGATGAAAAATAATAAAAATGGCAAAATAGAAAATGACAGTGGATGCTCTTAGCTATCGGAGTCTAGTCACTTCTTTTAACGTGAATTTGGGTATGGTTTTGGATTTAGGTTGGGGTTTTGGTCTTTAGGCCATCTCCAATCCACAATATCATTTTGGTGTAACTTTTACACCAAAATGGTACAAAAATTACATCAAAGAGTAACTTCATCTCTAAGAGCATCCACTATCGTTGGCTAAAAACTCAAAAATTAGAAATAGATTTAGGAAAATGCCTCGCAGTCGTTTGCTAAAAACTCAAAATTTAGGATAGAAATGAACAGTAGGCTACTAGACTTAGCAGCGCCTTTAGACAATTGCTAAATATAGGAGACGGACAATGTTCATCCGTTTGACGAAAGGGACGGATGAAGATATGCCGTCTGGTTGAATTTAAAAAAAATTTGAGAGACGGTTGAAGATCTTTCGTCTCTCGGTCGATTTAATCCTTATAAATAAATAATATATATTAAATATGTAAAGTTTATAAATTATATTTAATAAATGTGAAAGTGAGAGACAGATGAACTTTATCCGTCCCTCACTTCCGCTTTACACTATTCACCGATCTGAAATGACCCTTTTACCCCTAAATGTTAACGTTGTGGGAAGTACTCATATCCAACGGCACATTTAATTTAAAATATTTTTTTTTAAAAAAAATCCAACGACACTTGATTATTTAAAAAATTATTTTTTTTAACGGTTACAATTTTCAAATATAGTGTATAAATATATGGCACTCCACTCCGCTCATGTAAAAACTGAACTTCTCTGTCTCCTTATTTCTATCGACACTTCTCTATCTCTTTATTTCTATCTACGTTTCTCTGTCTCTATATTTCTATTTATCTTTCATTTCTATTGTTTTATTCATTCTTCATATTTTGCCAAATACAAAACAACTTTGAGCAATGGCAACCTGCAGTAATAATAGGGGCATGACATACACATCTATTGAAGATGTTATTCTTTCCCAAAGCTGGGTATCTATTACTCAAGATCCATTGACCGACAACGACCAATCCAGGACACAGTTTTGGGATCGAGTATTCCGCAAATTTGAAACTCTAATAGGCACTCCGACCGACTGGACATCTGGCTTTCTTTCTAGTCGATTTTGTGCAATTGCTAAATCTGTTTCTTTGTTCATTGTGAAGTTGAGCAGTGTAACAAATAGAGCTGCAAGTGGAACAACTGAGGTGGATAAGGTATGTATAATTTACCGGATTTAAATTTTTTGAATGCAAGTATAATAATTTATAACCCAAGTTTATTTTCTATTTTTTATAGCTACGCGAAGCAAGAGTGGAATACATGCAATCATCCGGGAAAGCATTTAAATTTGAAGAATGTTATGAGGTCCTTAAAGATCAGCCAAAATTTTCGCTACGTACAATGCATGTCTTCGAGTCAGGCCGTAGCTCTTAATCTGGTGAAGAAGATAGCAAAATACGTACGCAAACAATGCAAGACTGGGATTCAGATATACCGATCGATTTAGATTCGCCTCTAGCCCTCTCCTGACCACCCGACCATAAAGCGGAGAAGAGAAAAGGGAAAAGACCGATTGAATCAGCTCAATTTTCTGAAATGGTAATTGAGACTAGAACATTTAACGATATTTTTAAGGAGTCACAAGATAGGCTGACAATGGCAATGGAAAAGAAGCTTGATCTCAACAAAAAGAGCACGAAATGAAACAAGAAGAGCACGGAATGAAAAAAACGAAAAGAGGAAGACCGCATAATGAGTTTGGACATAAACAGCTTACCCGAGGCTCAACGTCATTATTTCATGTGTAGACAACATGAAATTATGCAAAGTCGTGGTTACATCTAGTTTAATTTTTTGTATCAATGTTGTTTTCATATATGTTGCAATATTCATTGTATCCTGCTTATTTTAAGTTATGTAGTTGCTTTGTGTTTCACTACTTATTAAGAAGTGTCTATTTCAGTTTAAATTATTAAAGACATAATTGATGTCTCTTTCAAGCAGATCCATACATTTTTAATGCTGATTTTAGATTAAACAATACAGAACATAATTTTATGATAAGCTAGAATGAAAAATAGAAATACATTGTTACTGATTCTAAGTTAAACATTTAAAAATATAAATTGCTTGCAAATGACTCTAAAACATTACTAACATATTTTTCTAAAACTCATCTCCATATTCATTCCATATGTGCTCCACCAAATCTGCTCGCAGTTGATGATATTTCTGTTTATCCTGTAGTTCTACATTGCGTGCTAATCTGGAGGTACTTGTTGAAGCTCCAGTTCTGCTCGGTATGCTGAAGGTAGAGTCCGCACTTTGGTCGTAGTCATAATCATCAAGTGCTTCTTCCCGTTCGTCCTCTACAATCATATTGTGTAAAATAATACATGTCTTTATTATATAAGATAGACTATCCGCATCCCAGAACCGTGCTGGACCTCTTACAATTGCAAATCGTGCCTGCAAAATACCTCCGCGTTCAACATCCTTTCTTGCAGCTTCTTGCATCTGGGTAATTGTTTTTTCTTTCGAGTATCGGGTGTCGAGTATGTTTTCACTATAGTAGCCAACGGAGGATAAATATCATCAGCTAAATAGTACCCCATGTTGTAGTTGTTATTGTTAATAGTGAAATTTGCGGTTGGTGCAGACCCATCAAGAAGATCATTAAATAATGTGGACCGATTGAGCACGTTAAGGTCATTATTGCATCCTGGAATTCCGAAAAATGAATGTCAGAACCATAGGTCGTAAGATACAACTGCTTCAAGAATAATAGTTAGCTCCCGAACGTGTCCGGTATACTAGCCGTGCCATGCTGCTAGACAATTTTTCCAAGCCCAGTGCATGTAGTCAACACTACCTAACATACATGGAACCCCGCGAGCTTTATTTTCTTCAAGTAGTCTTTGAATATCAGCGGCGGTTGGAGCCCACAAATATTGAGGTCCAAACATGTTCACAATAGCCACACAAAAATAACGTACTGTTTTCAAAATAGTAGTCTCTCCAATTCGCACGTACTCATCGATTGAATCAGCTGATGATCCATAAGCCAAGAAACGTATAGCAGCAGTGAGTTTTTGATAGGGAGATAAACCTAGTGTTCTAGTTGCATCCTGTCGTTGTTGGAAGAATTCATCGTAGTTAACAGTTGCTTCCAAAATATGTTGGAATAAAACTCGCCGCATACGGAATCGACGTCAGAATAGGTTGTCTCCGTAAATTGGATTCTCAGCAAAATAATCTCTTCGAAGATGCATGTCCCCATCTTCCCTTGCACGACGTACATATCTCCGGCGGTTTATTTGTTGACTTTGTTGAAATGCGATGGAGAAAATTTGCATGTTCTGGTGAACACGTCTTCTCAACATGGCTAGTTGAGCACTTTGCTCGGACTCTTCGTCTGATGAAGTAGATGAAGAAGATGAACTAAATTCAGTCATTGCAATTATGAAAGTATAAATTGGATGATATTGTAGCTTGTTTGTTTTCTGGCAGAAGACACTATGGTGAATATATAGGGGACGAAGGAGCCACTGTATGTCCATTTTCCGAGATAGAAAACATAAAGTGAAATGAGACACTGGGGTTGTCAGATTAAATGACTTAAAGTGGTGTACGCACAATATATAAGACATTGGGCTAGTGTAGACACATTATATGACAGAAACAGAAATAACATAAAGTGATTCGAATATAAGCTAATGTAGGCTAGGGAGAGCTATGTGTCCTTTCCACCCGTATAAACCAAGAGAACATTTCTTCAATGAATGCCCATTTTGACCAAAAAACCATTTCAGATTCTTTTGTCCAAAAAAGAATCACTTCACATAAAGTAAACATGACATAAAGTTTTAGATAGAATGTCATTTTTGACCTTATGTACAGAACATGACATAAACACATCTAGACATAAAGTAAATGTTCATTATGCATTAAGCATGAATTAAACATTAATTAAACAATAATTAATGAATACACATTCACATTAAACATTATTTACAGATGCTACTCCTCGTTATCAAACTGTGTATTCGGCACATCTTCCGGTGTCGATTGAAGACTTCTCATACCAGAAGTTGATGGTCGATCGTTAGAAACACTTCTTCGTCCAGAAATTGACGGTCGATCATAAACACTTCTCCTGCCAGTAAATACTTGAACAGGAATAGATTCTTTCAACACAGTGTCTGTCATAATGAATCACCTTCATTGAGATTCATTATAAGTTGACTCCTACTATCGTTGGTATAACTCGTCCTGCAAATATTATTTGTAAATTATAAAAAAAAGCATTAAAAATCCATCGTAATCTAAATGAAATTTGAATATTGATTTAAAATGTTATGAGGTATGCTCACATATGACATTACACCGCTAGGCTCCAAATTGCAAGATGCCACTTTGATAATCCTCGTTACTGTACCACCTGAAAAAAATGGAACCTCAACTACACATTCGCCATGTACTGGTGGAACATGTATGTTTGTTTCGGTTGCATACTCTGCTAGTGTCCAAAAAGGAGGAGCAGGGAAGGGCAATTAAGCATTTGGATCAATAATGCTAGCTGGACCAATAAAATCCACATTCGTACCGTGCGATAGATGCGGCATAATAGCAACTATTGATATCTTTGCCCAATACTTATCGTATCTCTTTTGTGGTACAAGCCGGACCAATACTGATGCGTCAATAGGCGGACAAAAATCTTGTGGTAATATTCGAGGCACGAATTTTGGTGGGTCAATTGAGATAGTAATAAATCCCATAATTTGGCGATAACAACGATCACCTAGATACCATACACCCTATATCGTATACATATTTCTAAGCACACATACAACTATTTCAGGGTGATGCATTCAATAATAAATTAAGATAAAACAAAAACATTGCAAATATGGATAATTTTACTTGTGAGAAGTACTAAAAAATAACTCGGTGCCGAGATAGTATGTTCGTAATCTGCACTTCACGCTCATTCTCGTACATCGATCCCGAATAAGGCTGCCAAATAATAGATGCAAAAGAACACATCTCCAATTGATGTCTGGCTATGCCAATGTTATACCTAATTGTGTCTACTATATTAATATCAAATTGATCTTTGTTCCAACGTGTAATTTTCGGTCATTTATCGGAAGCTATTAAAACATCTGCTATATAATTCGTTTTTGCAGTTATTGGAACACATATACTTGTATATTCATATGCCCAATATTATAGATGAAAGAACTATATTAGTTTACAAATAAATACTTCCAAATTGAACAAATAAGTTTAATATAAAGCTTTCAAACACATCTAATGTTACCTCTAGTACTTGCCATGGACCGTTAAAAGACTTGACTTTAACTCTGCTGCAAGAATCTAGAGACATATATAGTAGTGCTAGTGCTTAGCCGCCCTAATCGTATGTACCTACATTATTAAGATCTTCTAGTGCTGCAAGCCAACCAGATCTGATCAAGCAAGCAGCGTTGGAGAAAAGAAACACTGAAAGAAAGAACATAAAGAACGCTCTTGTGATCATCAACGCTAGATTATCATCAACTTGAGCTGTCTCGATCACGTTACTATGAAAATACTTCTTTAGGAATGAACTGCGTATTGCTGAAGATTTCCAATTTACTTCAGTAATTTCAAGAAAAAAAATGAGACTGCACAACTTCGAAGGGATAATCTTCATCATTGCACGGAGGGGTTTCACCGGATCTGATCGATAACCCCGTTAGCATTGTTCAATCTAACGAGGTGAATCCCAATTCACCCCACGGTAAATGAAAAGTTTGTGTAGTATCCCACTATCTCTCAACCAAGGCCTCCACAAGCCTCATTGATGATTTTTCCGTATTTATTGTGAATAGACGCTGCCACCCGGTTTGATCGATTAATTGGTTCACTAATGGAACACGGGAACATCGCTCGTATGCCTTTATTGGACCACTCCAATTTCCTCTAAATTTACAAAATCCACCTGCAGGATGATCGGTAATAAGTCGATACAGATGTTGGCGGTCATCAACCACTGATTTCCACAAACTCGGATCGGCAAAATCACGAGATTCCATCATCGGTTCGGCCTCCGTACTGGTGTTGCCATGATCTGATCTGCCGCGAATTATGGATTTAATTCTACCAATATATCTTCGGATAGACATTGTTTTTGATTAGATACGAAGATAGTAGTTTGAGTAAAAAGGAATTTATAACTCAGAAGATGGATCAGAAGATTTGCCGTGAGAGGTATGCATTTATATAGAAGGAGCTGAGTGGGGTTTTTTCGTAAATTAACATTTCCAATTTATTAAAAAAAGAATTTAAAACTCACCATACGGTTGAAGATATGTCGTCTGGTTGAGTTTTCGGATTTTATGAAGGGAAGGGTAAATTGGTCATTTCTGCCAAGGTGAAATAAAAAAAATAAAAAAAATAAACAAACAAATAGGCCACTGTTCATTTGTTTTTTATTAGTTTTTTTACTGTTGTAAATGAAATGAATTTTTTTTTAAAGGGAGACAGAGGAAGAAGCACCGTCCGACACAATTCAACATTTTTTTTCTCTCAAACGGAGGTTGAAGCTCCGTCCATTCATTTTTTAATAAAAAAATTAAAAAAGCGTTAGACGGATGAACAAGATCCATCCAATACATTACTTTATCAAATTTTAGAAATAACGATAGCAGCGATCGTTGCTAAAAGCTAAAATCTCGTTGCTAAAAATAGAATAGGTTTAGAAAACTACAGTGGATGCTCTAACCCATAACATCATTTCCAACACCAAAAAGGAATATTCTCTAAATATTATTCTATACCTACTTTTTATATAACTTTTTACTAAAATCCTTATTTCTTATCTATTTCATCAATTCATCACATACAATTTTTTTTACATATAGATCATATGATAAGTTTCATAATTATTAAAAAATTTGAACAAAATATCACGAGTAAATAATATTTTAATATATAAAATAAAAAATTTAATATGTTATTAGAAAATAAATGATCTAAAATGCAAAATCTAAAACTATTAGGCCAACGTAAAATATAGAACACTTTCAAAATAACTTACAAATTATTAAAATAGTAAAATTGGCAAAAACACAAACCTATAACAAAGACAATTGCGACCAAAACATACAATTATCTAAAACTATCAAATTTTTGTACAAAATTTACAATTTAAAAAAATTAAAAAATTGACGTTGATGAACAATGTCGCATCAGAACTGGCGCAACACTGTTCACCAGCACAAAAAATACCATTTTTTGCGTTGAAAATGGCGCTTAATTGGAGCTCCATCTAGCGCCAAAACCACCTCCCCCCCCCCCCCCCCCCCACCACCACCACCACCACCACCACCACCACCACACACACACACACAACAACAACAACAACAACAACAACAACAACAATAATTAAAAAAAAAGGATTTTCTTTTCTGTCTAAGGTTTGATCTTTCTTTTGCAATCGCACTTTTTTTTTAATGATGGTTGCTACCAACTATTGATGGATGTGGTTGGTTGCTTACATATAGCCAACAAATGTTACCTTTTAGAAGCTCATTAAGTGGGAAAATAAAGTTCTAATGGGAACAACTTAGGTTATTCATCCATTAGGACTCTCCATAGTTTCCTGATTAGACATTGTTTGAAATAGTTTTGGCATATTTTCCGGACTGGATTCTGATGGGCTCCGGTCACCGGAGGCACCGGAAATTGATTGGATTACGTTCCTCTCGTCGAGTACTATTCCGCAATGTACTCACTTGCCAAAAACGGTTTCTGTATGAATAAGAAATGTAGGTCCAAAGTTGGGTACTCGAAATGTACTAACTTGGGCAGTTGGAAAGGATAGTCCTACATCAGAAGATGGGAAAGATTTTCTTTATTATATAAGATAAAAAATTGTACTAAAGAGCATAGCCCTGGGGTTATCACTAACGTGTAGTGGAGAGAGGATCTAGCCAAACTAACAAACACAAACACATACACGCCCGTGCCCGGCCCCGACTCCAAAATATAGCCTGGCGTGGCCTATATATTTTTTTGCCCCGCTCCACAAATTTTTCCCAGTTACTTTTGAGGCTTTTAAAATTCTGTAACTGGTACCATTACTCTGCAACAGCAGAGTAATGGCTCATCAGTTACTTTTTTTGAACCATTAATCTAATGTTACAAAGTAATAGACCATTATTCTGCTATTACAGCGTAATGTACCCTTCAGTTACTCCTCTTCTTCTATAAGATTAGTAATTATTGTCTGCCAGTACACAAAGTTTTAAACATTCTGAATCTCCTTCTTCTTCTTACTCTAAGTCAGAGTTTGAGAGTACAACACAGCTACCAGTTCGCTGAGATCTCTGAAGCTAGGGTGCTGCTATTCAGGGAAAGGTAATACAGTTGTATCCTGGGAGGCAATTCGTCAACCACCTTCATACTACGGGGCGAATTTTGCTTTAAGGACAGAGATTTTAATCTTGACTCTGTATTGAAGTGTCTGGTTTGTTCCTTTATTTCCTATAATTGTATTTCTTCACAAATATTATTAGCATTTTCCTATTTTATGAAATTCAAGTTCTAACAATCTTAAAGCAAAAATTTTTCTCTATTCTAACAGTTTTTGTGAAGATTACAGGTACTGTTATCATTTCGGAAAAACAAAACAACGAACAGTTCTATTTCAACTGTTTCAGAACATGAAAAATACACAAAACGATAATGTCACTGGACTTATTAGTGAACAAACACCAGTGACCCAAAATGTGACTGCACAATCGGTTGAATTTTTTACGAAAATGACCCACTTTTTGAAAGTTTTTACGAAAACGACCCACTCGCTAACTCAGATAGTGAGTTTGGTTGAAACCTCATCGCTATCTGAGTTAGCGAGTGTATGATTGATTTTGTGCTTCCCCACACTTGTGCAAAAAAATGAAAAAACGCAAAGCTTACACGCGCTGACTGTGATAGCATTGGTATTTATACTAAACTCGCTAACTGAGTTAGCGAGTTGTTTTATACCACACTCGCTAACTGAGTTAGCAAGTATAATGTTTTGAAAATTCTTGACTATGAACTCGCTATCTGAGTTAGCGAGCTAGTTTCTACTAAACTCGCTAACTGAGATAGCGAGTGTCGTTTGGGAATTTTTTATAGATGTTGTTTCTCTCTCCCTCATTTATATCCTTTCTTATTTTCGCTAAATCGGAAAGAAACCCAAAATGAGCAAACCCTAGTTTCCCAGACTCAGCATTTTACAAAAAAAAATCCATCCAAAATCTTTTCAGATCCAATTCCTCACTCACAGACTTCTCTATTCTCACTATCAAAACCCTAAACCCATCCACGAAGATCCCGAATTGGCAAATATTCATGATCAACGATTGGAAGGTATTATTTGCATAGCCTTTGCTCTTTTATGCTTTGGTACATTAGATTATGCATCTCATTTTTGTATAAATATCTATAGGTATGGATTATGATATTCCTATATGGATTTATTTTGGTGGTGAAATTATTCGTGATGCGAAGATAGGTTGTTGTTATAGTGCTGTTGATCCTGAAATTATTTGGGCACCCCGTACAATTACAATGGCAGAATTAGTTGAGAAAATTTATGAGGTGACTAATTGGGGGTAGAGATCAATGGAATTTTAAAATTTTAGCTCGATATGCAGCTGGTAAAGATGAAGGTCAGTATTTTATGATTGTGCCCGTAGTAAATGACAATGCTCTGAAGTCCACGATTGCTAGGTCAGTTGATCCAAATTATAGTTGGTGCGCATTGGAATTATATATTCAGCAAATCCAAATTAGTAATGCCCGGCCACATGCTAATCCTACTTCAAGCTCCGTACGAGAATTACCAACACATGGAATGAGTTCAAATCCAGTTCAAACATCACATGCAATCCCACCATCCCCACAGGAAGACACGTTCACTAATACAACAAGCTCGGATCCTATAGAAGTTGAATTGCCCAGTCAACCTAGTTTGGTTCAAGAATATGTTCCATCAGGCAATGTCTATGGAATATTTCAAAATGCTACCGTGAACAATGAATTGTTAGATGAGGATGAAGAAGATGAAGAAGATGATGAAATCGACGATGAAGTTGATGAGAGTGTAGAAAATGATGACGAAGTGGAAGAGGATGGATATCTAAACCTTAATGTAAATGAGGGGAACGACAATGACGTTAACATTATTGATGCCTTTAATAATGTTAATTTTCATGTTACCAAGGAGATGTCACAAAGTGCGAGGGTGAATCAAGGTCCACAAGAGTTGTCTGGTTCATCGAACGTTGACGAATTGTACATTGGGCAGCAGTTTCAAAGTAAAGAAGCCATCCAGCATGCGGTAAAGCTATACCTAATCAAGAAACATCAGGAATTTGTCACTTTAAAAACTACACCCACCCTATATACCGTGAAATGTAAGATGGCACCTAGGAAACGTACCATTGAGGAGATGGTGCAAATCCCACCAGTCGCAAGTGAGGGCGGTTGTCCGTGGAGATTATGTGCAATCGTTCCAAAGGGTGGGACAAATTTCGTGGTGAAGAAAATTGTAGGGCCGCACACTTTTCTGAATCCCACGTTGAATCAAGATCACAGTAAAGTTGACGGTAAACTTATATGCAATTTGATTGTGAATGTCGTTAAGGCTCAGATAGGAATAACACTGGGGGCAATTATTGAGATGGTCAATGTAGAGTTCAATTATCAGATTTCATATAGGAAGGCTTGGATTGCAAAACAAAAAGCTATTGAGAAGTTATATGGTACCTTTGAAGTAGCATATACTAGGTTACCTTATCTACTATCAGCCATACAAGCAGCAAATCCAGGAACTGTTGTCCATTGGGATAAGTATGAGTCTGGTCCCGGCGAGGAAACATTCAAAGGAGTATTTTGGTCTTTTGGTGCTTCGATTGAAGAGTTGGAAGTCTTGCAGGCCTGTTATAAGCGTTGATGGTACACACTTGTATGGAAAATACAAGGGATGTTTGTTAATTGCGATTTCACTGGATGCAAACGACAGCCTTTTCCCGTTTGCATTTGCGATAGTTGATGGGGAGAGTGTATATACTTGGAACTGGTTCAAGAGCTGCATTCTTTTTGTGTCACTGATCGGGCTGGGTTATGTGTTATTTTCGATCATCATGCAGGTATATTGGCCGCCATAGAGATGCAAAATGGAGCATGGAACGAACCAAATGAATATCATTGACATTGTATGCGACATTTTGCTACAAATTTCTTTACAAAATTTGGTAGCAAAGCTTTGAGGAAAAAATTTAAAATAATAGCATGCCAACATCAACCAAAAAAATTCTACAGTAAACTCGCTGAGCTGGAAAATGTCAATGTGGAGGTGGCTAACTGGTTGAAGGAGAAACAAGTTCATAAATGGGCTCTTCATGATGATGGAGGTCGTCGATATGGAATTATGACTACAAACCTATCAGAACTTTTCAACTCGATTTTGAAAGGTGTGTGTAGTTTGCCCGTAACTGCAATTGTGGAAATGATCTTTCACCATCTCAATTCTTACTTCGTAACCCGTCGGCAATTAGCAAACACACTAATAGCTGAAGGCAAAATTTTCACTCCAACGGTTCAAGATTTGATCGATGTCCATCGTGAGAGAGCAAACTTGCATGAGGTTACAATGTTTCATCATCAACCAGGTCTTTTCTCAGTCAAGACGAGTGTACAAAGGGTGGGAACTTGCACAGCGTGAATTTGGGTAGTAGAACATGCACTTGTCAAAAATTCCAGCTATATCATGTTCTATGTTCTCATATGCTTGTGGTTTTTGCATATCGTACAATTGATTACAAGCCATTTGTTGACACATTTTATTCCACTAGTGCCTTAGCCCATACATGGGCTCCCACCTTCCATCCGATACTAGACCGAGCATATTGGCTTACGTTTAGTGGACCACGTCTCATTGTGATATGAGCCTACATCGTTGTAGGAAAGGAAGGCCAAAGACCACTAGAATTCGTAATGATATGGATGTAAGATACGGGTTGAGCAATGCTACAGGGATGACTTGTTCTAGATGTGGTTTGAAAGGTCACAATAAGCGCCGTTGTCATAAACAATCTAGCCAAACTTCACAAAGTCATGTATGAATTATATTTCGCATTTATTTCAGTTAGGTATCCTTTATTTCATTTTGAGTGTGTTGTGGTTCAGAGAAATTAAGTTAAGTTGTGTGTGGTTGGAACTCTAACTATGAAATTATGAAATTATGTTATTTGTAACCCCAACAATGGGACTGTACATGTGAATAATTTTGATCTGTGATTAGTGTGTTGTGAATCTATGAAATGAGATATGTGATGATATGAAATGTGATGTATAAAGGGAAGACTGATAGAAACTTCTGGATCGGTTGAATAAAGCTCGCTGACTGAGTTAACGAGTTTTGTGTTCCCCAGTTTTCCAGAGACTTCAATGTTTCTGGAAAATGATAAATTAGACAGTCGCTAACTCAGTCAGCGAGCTTCATTCAACTACACTCGCTAACTGAGTTAGCGACTGTTATATTTCTCACTTTCCAGATACATTCATGTCTCTGGAAAATTGGGGAACACTTAACTTGCTAACTCAGTCAGCGAGCTTCTTTCAACCACACTCGCTAACTGAGTTAGTGACTGTTATATTTCTCACTTTCCAGAGACTTTCATGTCTCTGGGAAATTGCGGAACACTACACTCGCTAACTCAGTCAGCGAGCTTCTTTCAACCACACTCGCTAACTGAGTTAGCGAGTTTGGTTAAAAATCACAGCCTCTTCCAAATTTGGTTCAGTCTTCCCTTCATACAACTTAATTCACACTAATATTCCCAAACATAGTTTCATCAGCTAAGTGCAGTAAAACTAATATATCTGAACCAGTTCCCACTAATATTCCCAAACACATCTCAAACACATATCTCAAACACATATCTCACACTAATATTCCCAGACACATCTGAAATGTAGTCTAAACATAATTACAAGTTAACAATTTGTCACATTAAAAATAAAACTAAGACTAACAAAAGTTAAGGGTCGGGGGTGAACAAGTCTGGGGCTCTCCTCGTTCGTTTGGGATGCATTGGAGTTAGTTGCGTAAGTGCAAAAAGAGGAATATTGTCATCATCATGTTCTTCTCCCTTTGCGCAGTGCTCCTCCTCTCATGGCTCCTCATCTCTTTGCTCCTCCTCTCTTCGGACCCTGTGCCCTCCCACTTCTCTATGGCGATACGAAGGTCGTGTAGCCGTTGTCTTTCATCGACCCATTTGGTGGACCGGACCGGACAATAGGACGTCTAACCTATTTCCTTCGCCAACTAGGTCAGCCTGTGCCCGACACAAACTTAAAATTTTCCTTGCAAACACCTTCGTTGGTTCAGCAACATTACTTTTAAGAACTTTTGCGCATTCCTTTGCCTGATTCCATGTATGGGTCATCTTCAAACAAACAAATAACATGTATTAAATGAAGCTCGCCTAAAACAAACAAACTAAAACTTACGGGATGTATATGTGTAATGTAAAATGGAATTAATACATAAACTAAAACTTACGATATCACAAAGCAATGTTGACTTTGGTTGAAACATTGTCAAATGTACGGAGTGTTCATCAGCCGGATCAGTAGCTCGTCGCTGGGTTGGTACTTGCACACCCACCAACAATTGGGATGTAGGAGATATTTAGAGTCTAGTCATTCTTCGATACCATAACATATACTGTCTATGAAAACCGGCATCGAAAGGTGGAACATTACCAATCACGTCATCAAAACGGTGATTGTTCCATACATCAATGTGTTCACTAAAACAACGGGTCCAATCGTGACCGGGTTGCCGACCCATACCAGTAATACCATGCAAATCCGCATTAATGGTTCTGCGAACGGTATATTTTGATGAAGGCCGAACTATCGAAGTACTCTATCGACAAAATATGACTCAACTGTGCCGAAGTTGATAACTGAAGCTTTTGTCAACCACAACTCAGGATTTGCCGTGCACAGGGGTGGTAATCTCACTAAATGTTCCGCTGTATAAGGCTCCCACTTGACACACTCATCTGCTAACATATCAAACTCATCCCTATAGTAAGTCAAGCATCGATTCGAGTTTGCTTTCCATGTTAGGGATCCGGTCCAGTATACACCCTGTGGTGGTTTCATGCGTGGACCTTCGAGAACTAGATACCACTTAGATGATTGCCTACTGACTACAGGTCTGCCGATATGTATACGTTCCCAACACCACACCGGTAACATCAACATCGGGCCGTTCATCTGGCTAGCACCAAGAGCGCATTCAAACTTCGATATAATGTTTCCAACACGGCACCACCCCAACTTTATGCCCTAATGGTTCCTAAATCAGCGATTAGAGGTAAGTACATAAGGGGAACGGAAATACCAATAGAGTTGGGGAACATTATACCTCCGAACAATGACATGATATACGCTCTGCAGTAGCACTCCACTTCAATGTCGCTCGAATGATCATTCAACTTATCGGCGAACATATCTTTCAACCATTTCAATCTTAGAGACTTCCCTACGATTGCCCTAGGATCAGGTTCTACCCCAAGAAACTCTGTGATCAAATACTTCGGATCGAAGTCCATCGAATCTGTTACGACTTGTCCATTTACGGAAAGACCTGTGATCACTGCTACATCCTGTAGTGTGACAGTAAGCTCCCCTACAGGAAAATGAAAAGAATGTGTCTCCGGATGCAAACGTTCAAGAAAGGCAGTTAGAAGAGGATGGTCTGCCTTAATAGAACTCATGAGACCGATGCCGTACAACCCGCAATTCGTTAACAGGTCGTGTATACGTGGATGCATCGGCAAAGTGGCGTGCCCCCGAAAAGTACATTCCTTCGATTGTCCCTCCCAAACATCCTTCGAACGATGCTGTGATTGCAACGTTAACAGCCTTTGGTCGACAGGACCGCGACTCACCGGCAGAACATGGGCCGATGAAGGCCCGCCTCATTTTGGGAAGTAGATGGATGAGGTTGATTTGGGAGGGTAGACTGAACCACCGGTGGAACATGGGAAGAAGACGGGGGGGTTGATTTGGCAAATTAGGTGGAGCCATCTCAACCTACATAACAAATAATAAGACATATCAATTTTACAACGTATTCATTCATTAAACGAAAATCAAATTCATCGAAATAATACGATCATCTTACGTTTGGACGCCTTCGTCCATCACCATGACCACTATTCGGGGGTCATCCATAACAGGTTCGTGGTCTCCCTTGACTTCGGTTACTTGGGGGTCTACTACTCTCTCCTTGTTCATGAATATTCCGCATTCGTGGAATATTTATAGCGATGAGAACCCTGCAATTATGGATGTGGTATATTCAGATAATAGAATTGCGTACTTTAAGTACCTAATTACATACTCTAAAACAGTAAAATTTAACCAACAAAAACCAAAAAAAACCCATAAAGTAACAATTGAAGTGTTATGGGTGTAATCTAAACATTGAGATCTTTGAAGGCATCCAAGCAGAAGAACTGAGAGATCTCAATTTAACTGTTGTATGTTCTTTGTAATCTAAACATTGGATCAGTTATTCAAAACTAAGTAAACTAAATACCAAACCTCAATTTCAAACAATAACACTTCCCTCTCCTATGTTACTATGGGCAGAACTATGGAATCCCAGATTTAATAGAAAAACACCAACATCACCACCACCACCAACAACAACAACATAATTCTGTCTAAAAATTTCCCAACTTAGTACATTAAGAGAGTGTCAATTAATTTAATGAAATCTAACCATTGACAGTACAGAATGGTACTGAAATCTAGATCTATTCTAAGCGGATGAAGACATACCAAACAATAGATGATTACTTTAGGATCTAGGGTTCACGAAAGCCACTTCAACGCGAAAAATACTCTCCTCTTCACCGTTCACAAAAAAAAACAAAAAAAGGGAATGACGGTGTAGGATTTACGGTTTTTAGGGTGGAAGTAGAGGGGGTTGATACTGATGAAGTAAATTTGGAGATATTTTGGACAAATTTGGTTGGAAAAGTTGCGAAATCAGAGGCTAGGGTTTTTGGGTTCCTCTGGATTTGGGCAAGAAGAGAGAGAGAGAGAGAGAGAGAGAGAGAGAGAGAGAGAGTATGATGAAGTGAGACATATATGAAATAACAATTCTATTAAACCATCCCCAAACGACACTCGCTAACTCATAAAACAACTCGCTAACTCAGTTAGCGAGTTTAGTATATATACCAATGCTATCACAGTCAGCGCGTGTAAACTTTGTGTTTTTTCATTTTTTTTGCACAAGTGTGGGGAAGCACAAAATCATACACTCGCTAACTCAGATAGCGATGAGGTTTCAACAAAACTCGCCATCTGAGTTAGCGAGTGGGTCTTTTTGGTAAAAACTTTCAAAAGTGGGTTGTTTTCGTAAAAACTTTCAAAAAGTGGGTCGTTTTGGTCAAAAATTCCAATCAGTTGCGGCACAAACGGTCGTTCTGTCCACACATATATGGAAGAAAAACCAGAGAAGTTCAATGGAACTGGATTCAAAAAGTGGCAAGAAAAGATGCAGTTCTACCTGACCACCTTGAAGTTAGACAGGTTTCTCACTGAAACTGTCCCTATGCTGGCGCCTATGGATGCGCACTCCGTTGCTACGGTTGATGCATGGACTTAGGGTGATTATCTCTGCAGAAACTACATCCTGAACGGTTTGGTAGACCTACTCTACAATGTCTACTGTGTCTTCAAGACTTATAAGCTTATGTGGGGTCTTTGGAGAAGAAGTACGAAATAGAAGGTGTCGGCTCCAAGAAGTTTGTAGTTGACAAATTTCTGGACTACAAGATGAATGATTATAAGACAGTTGTGAGTCAGATTTAGGAACTGCAGGTGATAATGCTCGAAATCGCTGCAGAGAACATAACGCTGTATGAACCATTCCAGGTTGCAACATTCATTGAGAAGCTTCCACTTGGATGGAAGGACTTCAAAAACTACCTCAAGCACAAGTGAAAGGAGATTTCTCTTGAAGACATGATAGTCTGGTTGCAGATTGAAGAAGAAAATCGCAAGGCTGACAGGTCCTATGGAAATCAGTCCATACAAAGGCCAATATGGTGGAACACGAACAGAAGAGCAAAAAGAGAAAGTTCTTGCCACATGCCTCGAACAAAAAACCTACAGCAAAGAGGTTTGCTGAAAAATGCCACAAGTGTGGTAAGCTGGGCCACAAAATTTCTGACTGCTGCAGCAAGGACAACAACTGTGCAGGAACTGGACAGGCAAAAGGGAATGAAAAATCCCATGCACACATAGCTGAGAACTTATCCACTGGTCTCTTTGACTTGGACCTCTGTGCTATTGTATCAGAGGTAAATCTGGTGGGAAGCAATCCTCGTAAGTGGTGGTATGATACTGGGGCCACCAAGGATATCTGCTCGGACAAGGAGATGTTCACTTCATACCAGCAGTGCAACAAGAATGAACAGTTATTCATGGGGAATTCTTCCACCTCCAAAATTGCAGGAACAGGGAAAATAGTGCTGAAGATGACTTTAGGCAGGGAACTAACACTCACCAATATGTTGCACGTTACAGATATTAGAAAGAACCTGGTATCGGGATCTTTGCTAAGCAAGAATGGATTTAGGGTTGTTCTTGCTTTTGATAATTTTTTACTTTCTAAGAATGGGTGTACTTAGGAAAAGGGTTCGTGAAGGATGGACTGTTCAAATTCAATGTAATGACAGTCATCCCAAAATATGTTGTTCCTGTTGTTCCCAAAATTAATGAAATTACTCCTATTGCTTATGTTGTTGAGTCTTCTTCTGTTAGGCATGAAAGAATAGACCATGTTAATTTCAATTCTATGCGTAGATTAATTAACATGAATTTACTACCAAAATTTAAGGTAGACATCTGCGAAAAATGTGAAGTTTGCACAGAGGCCAAACTCACTAAAACTCCATCACGTTTTGTAGAAAGAAACACTTAAACTCTAGGTCTAATTCACACAGATTTGTATGATTTAAAATACGTGCAGACCAGAGACGGCAAAAAATACTTTGTGACATTCATAGACGATTGCACAAAATTCTGTTATGTATACTTGTTACATAGCAAAAATGAAGCTTTAGATAAATTCAAGAAATATAAGCATGAGGTTGAGAATCAACTTGGCAAAATGATTAAAATCATTAGGAGTGATAGAGGAGGGGAATATGATGTACCATTTAATATGTTCTGCTCTGAACATGAAATAGTTCATCGGACAACTGCTCCTTAATCACCTGAATCAAACAGTGCTGCCGAGCGCAAGAACCAAACTCTAAAGGAGATGATGAATGCCTTGTTGTTGAATTCTGGGTTATCCCAAAACATGTGGGGGGAAGCGTTGCTGACTGCCAACTATATTCTCAACAAAATACCTCACAAGAAAACTGGCAAGACACCATACGAACTATGGAAAGGTAATGTACCATCGTATAAATACCTCAAAGTGTGAGGGTGTCTAGAAAAAGTGGTAGTACCTAATCCAAAACAGGTTACAATAGGACCTAAGACCATTGATTACATATTCATAAGTTATGCACACAACAGTAGTGCATATCGGTTCTTGGTATATAAATCAGATATACAGGACATCCATGTGAATACAATAATGGAATCAAGGAATGCTTTCTTCTTTGAACACGTGTTTCCGTGTACGGATGCTACGTATCCCAAATGTACACGTCAGCAAGAGAGTACAAGAACCTCGGTTGATGAACCAGGAGATGATAATGATGAACCTAGACGAAGTAAACGGGCTATAACATCAAAGTCATTTGGTCCTGACTTTGTAACGACCTCTCTGTTAGAGAATGAGCCCAGAACATTCAAGAAAGCTATGTCTACGCCTGATGCTCCTATATGGAAGGAAGCAATCAAAAGTGAAATAGACTCCATTATGCAAAATCATAAATGGGAGTTGGTCGATTTGCCTTCTGGGTGTAAGGCTCTATGATGCAAATGGATTTTCAAACAAAAATTGAAACCAGATGGTTTAATAGAGAAACATAAGGCGAGACTTGTGGTACATGGATTTAGGCAAAAGGAAGACCTAGACATATTTGATACATATTCTCCGGTCACAAGAATAACTTCCATAAGAATGCTGATAGCTATTGCAACTCTACATAACCTGGAAATACATCAAATGGATTTCAAAACTGCATTTCTAAATAGGGATTTAGAAGAAAAAATATACATGAAACAACCTGAGGGTTACGTAGTTCCTGGATAGGAAAATAAGGTGTGTAGGCTTGTAAAATTCTTGTACGGACTGAAACAAGCTCCAAAGCAGTGACATGCAAAATTTGACAATGTTATGATGTCAAATGGTTTCAAGATAAATGAATGTGATAAGTGTATCTACATCAAAGATACTCCAAATGGATACATTCTGGTGTGTCTGTATGTAGATGACTTGCTCATTATTTGTAGCAATAATGATATTATCAAACAAACTAAGAACATGCTTAGTGACAAGTTTGATATGAAAGATTTTCGAGTTGCAGATGTCATACTAGGAATCAAAGTTTCTAGGATGTCTGAGGAAATTACTTTGTCTCAAGCTCATTACGCCGAGAAAGTACTCGAAAGATTCAAGAATTACTCCAATGAGACTGTCAAAAGTCATGTGGATCCCAGTCTTCACTTGTTCAAAAATACGGGTGATAGCATATCACAATTGGAATATGCACGTGTAATCGGTATTCGGATGTACTTAACAAATTGTACAAGACCGGACCTGGCACATTCAGTAATGTACTGAGCCGCTACACAAGTAATTCAGAACGAAGTCACTAAAAAGGAATAACTAGAGTATTGAACTACTTGCGACATACTCAGAGTTATCAGCTGCAATACACTAGATATGTAGCAGTACTAGAACGCTACAGTGTTGCAAACTGGATATCAGACTCCAAGAACTCGAAATCCACAAGTGGGCATGTCTTCACTATTGGTGGTGCAGCTATGTCATGGAAATCCTCTAAATAAACGTTACTGGCCAGATCCACCAGAGAATCTGAGTTTATTGCTTTAGACAAAGCGACAGAGTAAGCAGAGTGGCTTCGAAACTTTGTAGAGGATATTCCCATGTGGAAAAAACCAGTGCCTGCAATATGTGTACACTATGATAGCTAATCGGCTATAGTAAGGGCACTGAGTTGTATGTACAATGGTAAGTCTCGTCATATCAGAAGGCGACACAAAACAATTAGACAATTGCTCTCTAATGGAATAATCTCTATAGAGTATACAAAATCGGCCGACAACTTAACGGATCCATTTACTAAAGGTTTGTCACGAGAGCAAGTTGTGAAATCATCAAGAGGAATGAGTTTAAAGCCTATGACGAAAAAGGATACTTGATGGAAACTCTACCTAGGAATTGGAGATCCCAATATCTAGGTTGAAGGGGACAACTAAATCTTGTTGAATCGACGGGAGCACTGAGAGATTAAAATCTCATACCCACTCTTAGGAGGATAAAATAGTGCTACCTGCAAAGGGTTAGGATAAGCTTGGCTTTTAATGATTCCCATAGCTTTGAAAAGTGGGGTATGGCAGGATACTCTTTATGGCCAATCACCTTGTGAGTGTGAAATAAGGTAATTTCTAGGAGAATGAAGAGAGGCTACATTCTCCAACTTCACTCAAGATTAACCAGGGATGAAACTGTGTGAGGAGATGAAACTGTGTGATAGTTATTGTCTAGGTTCACATCAAATCCCGGGTAGTTCAAGACATCATGTTCACTACCTGGTCAAGTGAATCCGATGGCTACTCACTAAGGGTGGTTCAAAGTTGAATGGCAAAGATGAAAGGTTATGGTTGAAAATCGACTAAGGGTGGTTTGCCTATTGAATTTTTGTTAGGGAGAGGCCCTAGGTCCATATTTGAAAGGTGAGTCAATAAACTTTCTTCTTCATGAGTTTAAACCGAAGGAGATTCAAATTCTTCCGACGGAATTGACTTTTGAGGGAGAAGTTGAGATACTTGAACGTACTCTTTATCATAACTATATGAAAAGATGGTTAGAGTACGTAAAATGGTACTACTCATTGTCGTTAAAAGAAGACCTATCTATCGATGATTGCCTCGATGGGCCGATGTGTGCTTCTCACTGGAAATCTCACCAAAAGTCCGATAAATTACTACCATTCCTGATGCAGTTATTTTCCGATTGTACTCTTAGAGTCTTTTCTGTCATATCTTTTTCTGTCGTGTCTGGATTACAGGGTCTGGTCATTTTCATTCATGTTGGGGATTGTTGGAAACAGTTTTGGCATATTTTTCGGGCCGAAAATTGATTGGATTACGTTCCTCCCATTGAGTACTATTCCGTAATGTACTCACTTGTCAAAAATGGTTTCTGTATGAATGAGAAGTGTAGGTCAAAAGTTGGGTACTCGAAATATACTTGTAACCCCTGTTTTTCATTTTGTGTATTTTTGAGTGTTTTTTTCGTTTTGGTGTATTTTCTCTCTTGTATTTTCTGAACTGTATATTGGAGTTTGCTTTCAATATATATATTCATTTATTTCATTTTGAGCTCTTTGTGTTGGATCGGTTGTCTCGTTCTTCTATTATTTGATCTTTCATTCTTTTGGTCTCGTTCTTTTTATTTATATTTTTGGGTGTTTGTGGTGGTGGTGTTGGTTGCTCAACCATTTTCCAATCCTAGTGTTGATCCCTAAGAGATTTACCAAATCTAAATTCTTCCCAATCCTATTTTGAATCCTATGCAATTAATCCATATCAATACCCATTAAACAATCCTATTACTACTCCTAATTACCCACAACCCAGTTACCCATTAACCCATCTCATACACTAACCCTAATTACCCCCTATATATACTCTAAACCCAAACCCTAGCCCCACAAAAATCCATCCAAACCCGGCCTCCCCCTTGCTTGCGCCGTGCACAGCCGATGCCAGCCCAGGCCAGCACCCGACGCCAACCCCAGGCCGACCCTCCTCCTCCCTGCTGCACCTTGGCCGAGACCCCCTCCGGCCATCATCCAACCCTCCATCCAACCACCACTACCCTACTACACCTCCAACCACTTCTTCTCTCCCTTTGCCGATCAAGCCTCCAAGCCACAAGCACCGCAAGGTTCACATATCTCTTTTGTGAGTTCTCTCTTCTCTTGCTTTGAGAAGCGTGTCGTGCGTTCGTGCGATTGTTCGTGGGTTCGTTGTTCTTGAATCGTGGATCTCTTGTTCGGGGATTTTGGTTTGTTTCCCGGGAATCCGTCCCGTTATTCTTGATTTTTATCGTTCTTCATCTCCGATTAAGGCAAGTAACTTGTACTCCAATTTATTTGTTTGATACAAGTCAAAAATACCACCTATAGTGTAGTTGGGTCTAGAGACAACTCTTGGTTGTGTTATTCTTGATGGGTTTTGTCTCTATTGTGAAAACTTGACCATACTGGCCTCACGACACAATATGGACATGAATTAACTTAGGTTTTACCCGTTCTTGATTTAGTCATGTATGTGGGACTTTGGTGAGAATTCGTGAATTGGTTGAGACCCATGTGATATAATTGGTGTGGACATGCTAGATACCCCAATTCATGATGTTTGGACACTTAGTAGGCTCGATTTCATGTTTGGTTGTATTTTGAACAAGTTTTTATGATATATGTTGAGTTGTTGTTAAAGGGAAAAATCTGTATTTTGTCGCTGATCTGTTTTGTTTGCTGTTTTGAACTGTCTTGAAGTCAGTAACTTAACTTCGGTATAAAATATGAGTTTTAAAGAATTTCGTCTATTTTCAAACCCCTTAGACCTTGCTTGATTTCATTTTTCGTATGTGTGAGTTATGACTGTTTTACTACAGAGATGTCGACCTTTTCCAGATTTCGTACTTGGTGTTTTTGATGACTAAATCCTTTTAAATATCTATGCTATACATATTATTTTGATCCAAAACTTTGGTCAGTGTTTCTTTATCTAGTTAGGGTTTACCCAAAATTTTGGTGAATTTTATTGATGAGTTTTAGATGTTGTTTCATGCTCGTCTATGAAAACTGTACTCGCTGTATTTTACTCGCTGTTCTGTAAAAAATCGTATTTTCACCCAGATTCCTTTTACTTTATGAAAAACATTTGTGAAATATGAAAGTTAATATATTTTGTCTATTTTCATCTCCCTTTGACGGATTTGGATTTCCTTTCACTGGTTGCGAGATATTATGGTTTTCGTACAGCAGTGTTGGGAATTATAGATTTGCCAAACTACTGTTTATAGATGTTTTCTTATTTTTGATGACTAATCTAATTTCACTGGAAAATTCTGAAACTTTATATTTAGATACTGGACATATAGGGGAATATCCCAGATTTTTCGTGGATTTATTTAAAGTGTTTTCATGCTGTTTTCCTGCTCTTGAATATGTTTTCCTCATTTCTGGTCGAACCTATTTTCTGTATTCAAATCGGTTTTGAGCTATGTTTTTGTGAATTAATGTATGACTTATTTATACTCGCTGGATTCGGTTGGGAGTCTACTTTTTAGACGTTTTGGCGGATTTAGATTTGCATATTTTTAACACTGGAAATCACTGTTTTACTACAGTATGGTCTTGCTGTCCTGAACTTGAGATGTGTTTATTTTAGTTCTCTTATGAGATATCTTGCACACGATGTTTATCTTGCAACTTGAACTTATTACATAATCATGAAATGATGTACTTGATATGTTTTGCACATCTACATGCTTGTTGGACACTAATAATAATAAAATAACTAAGCCGGGGTTAAGAAAAAGATCTAGTAGTGGATAATACAGAAACGTGTACTCGGAAGAACCTAGTGGTTATTGGAGCTTGTTTACATGTGGAGCTTGACACGATATACATGACACGTACACACATGACACTGGAGCTTGTTTGGGTTTTGGAGCTTGTTTACATGATACATGATTACATGATTCTTGGAGCTTGTCCCTGAGTACACTGTCCTGTATGGTCCCCTACAAAATCTAAAGCGAAACTGTTTGTTGTTGCAACCATGTAGTAAAAATTGGGATGCATGAAGTGCTACCTAGATAGTAATTACTACAAGACTTGAACATGATACATGCTTGCTCGACACTTGACTACATGATACATGAGATTTGATACTTGTTACATGCTACATGATTACATGATTCTTGATACTGGTTACTTGATGCATGACACTTGTTTACTTGACACTCGAAACATGCTATTATACTTGCTCATCTTGGCATGTTATGAATTATATTCTGTTGTCATGATTATACGATGCTAGGGTTGTTACTTAGATTTACCTATCCCATGTACTTGTATCCTACATTATAAGTGGCCCGTAACTTGCAATTGACGGGTACTTGTTTTCTTCTTCCTTCTCCTGCAATTTACTAATTGCAGATCAGGATGGTCGGCTGCCAGATGGTATTGGCGAGATGATGTATTAGGACGGGATTTTCTGCTTTATGATTTTTATTATTATTGTTGCTTGAACTTGAACAAGATGTACTTGATTACTTGGATATTTATCATGTATTTGGGCGTCGTGACCCAGGATATTTGACTTTTTCAGAATTTAATTATTTGAGATTTTTATATTTGGTTTCAAGTAATTTCTGTTGGTATCTTGTTTCAATTATGCATGCCTGGTTGTATCTTTTGCTTCCGACTCTGATTATCTTGTGAAATATTGTAAAAATTTCTGAACAGCTTATGGATAATGAAAATCATTTGCTGGGCTTTTATCTCGTATCCGTATTCCATATTCTTTTTGGGAAGCGGGGCATGATAGAATTTTTAGTGGTATCAGAGCACCAGGTTTGGCTAATGTATTAGTTGCCTAATATATTAGACAAGCTTGGCTCGAACTGGTATCTACTCAACATTTTACCAACCATGCATACATAAATGAATGTATACCAACTTTGATTCTGGATGCTAATTGTTTTGGTTTTGTGCAGACTGTGGCTCGCAGAGGTTCTACTTCTCAGTCGCAGGTAGATCCGATTGAGGCTGTCATTACTGTGCTTGAGCGGCTGATTAATCAGCAGCAAAACCACAGTGATCTTGTGATGGCTGCTCTTGAAGCTGCTCGGGTTCCGCCTCCTGTTGTGCCTGTGTCGGCAAATTTTCTGCCTCATCCAGGGATAGTTACAGATTTTATGAGGCTGCATCCCGATCGTTTTTTCGGCACTGAGACGTCTTTGGAGGCTAAACAGTGGTTGATCCGGACTGAGCGCTTGTTATTAGCGGCTTATGTTGCCGAGGCTGATCGGGTGGATGTGGTTTCCATCCAGCTGGTAGATCTGGCCCATATTTGGTGAAAGGCCGAGTTGTTGCATATGCATCGAGGTAGCTGAGGCCGCATGAGAAGAACTATCCGACTCATGACTTAGAATTAGCGGCAGTGATTCATGCTTTGAACCTGTGGAGACATTATTTACTTGGAGACCGGGTGGAGATCTTTACAGACCACAAAAGTCTCAAGTACGTCTTCACCTAGATGAAGTTAAACATGAGGCAAAGGCGTTGGTTGGAACTTATGGCCAATTATGACATCAATTTGCAATACCATCTTGGTAAAGTAAACTTGGTGCCTGATGCTTTGAGCAGGAGACCAGCAGTTATATTTCTTACTCAGCAGAGTGATCTCAATGAGCAGATGAGGAGGTTGGAGTTGGTTGTTGTGTTGCCGAGTTCTGGTCAGAGTTGTTTGGCACTCCAGCTGCAGTCGTCTCTTGTTGATCAGATTAAGGAGGCACAAGCTGGTGATGCGCAGTTGTAGGATTTTCGAGCTGAGGTTGAGTCTGGGTCCAAAACGGACATGGTTATTCATGCTGATGGATCGCTTCGTTTTGGTTCCTGGTTGTGTGTCCCTAAGGGTGAAGTTCTTCAGAGGTTGCTTGAAGAAGCTCATCAGTCTTCGTATTCCATCCATCCTAGCGGTACTAAGATGTATCGAGATTTAAAGTTTTATTTCTGGTGGCATGGTATGAAGAAGGCTGTTGCTCGGTTTGTTTCTCAGTGTTTGGTCTGCCAGTAGGTTAAGGAAGAGCATCAGAAGACTACAGGACTTCTTCAACCACTTCCTATCCCTGAGTGGAAGTAGGAACATATCACTATGGATTTTGTGATCGCTTTGCCGAGTAGTCCTAAGGGTCATAATGCCATTTGGGTGATTGTTGACCAGTTGACAAAGAGTGCTCACTTCATTCTCTTTCGTGTCGGTCAGTCTACTGAGAGCCTATCTGAGAGGTATATGCAAGAGATTATCAGACTTCATGGGGTTCCAATCAGTATTGTATTCGACAGGGATACGAGATTCAGATCTCAGTTCTGGGAGAGTTTTCAGAACAGTTTGGGGAGCAAATTAAAGTACAGTGCAGCTTTTCATCCCCAGATTGATGGACAGTCAGAGCGGACTATTCAGATTCTTGACGACATGTTGAGGTCCTGTATGCTTCAGTTTGGTGGATCTTGGGAGGATCATTTGCATCTCGTAGAGTTCTCGTACAATAACCGCTTTCAAGCCAGTATTAAAGCTGCTCCGTTCGAGACACTCTATGGGCAGAAGTGCAGATCACCAGTATGCTGGAATGACATTGGTGAGAGCAGGTTGTTGGGTTCGGAGTTTATCACCAAGACAGTGGATGTTGTGGTTCAGATCAGGAAGCACTTGTAGGCAGTTCAGGATCAGCAGAAGCGATGGGCTGATGTCCATCGAAGAGCTTTGGAGTTTGGTGTTGGTGATCCTGTTTTCCTTAAGGTATCGCCGTGGCGTGGTGTCATTCGGTTCGGTAGTGGGGGCAAGCTTAGTCCTAGATTTATTAGACCGTTTGAGATTTTGGAGCGAGTAGGCAAGGTGGCCTATCGTCTTGCATTACCGCCAGCTTTATCAGGAGTGCACTATGTTTTTCATGTCTTACAACTCAGGAAATATATCTGAGATGAGAGCCACGTGATCGACTATTCGGAGTTGACCGTTCGGCCGGATTTGAATTGAGGTTCCGCAAGTTGCTATTATGGATCGGCGGGAGAAAGTGCTTAAGAACAAGGTCATCAAGTTGGTTCGTGTTTCTTGGAATCCTCACTCGCCTGGTGAGTCGACTTAGGAGCTAGAGGAGGAGATTCAGCAGAAGTTTCCTCATTTGTTTGGGTAGATTTGTTTTGTTCTTTTGGTTGTTTTGGGGTTACACTATGTATCCTCTCTTGAATTTCGAGGACGAAATTCTTGTTGTTAGGTAGGTAGGATTGTAACTCCTGTTTTTCATTTTGTGTATTTTTGAGTGTATTTTTCGTTTTGGTGTATTTTATTTCTTGTATTTTCTGAACTGTATATTGGAGTTTGCTTTCAATATATATATTCATTTATTTCATTTTGAGTTCTTTGTGTTGGATCGGTTGTCTTGTTCTATTATTTGATCTTTCATTCTTTTGGTCTCGTTCTCTTTATTTATATTTTTGGGTGTTTGTGGTGGTGGTGTTGGTTGCTTAACCCTTTCCCAATCCTAGTGTTGATCCCTAATAGATTTACCAAAGCTAAATTAAACTCAATCCTATTTTGAATCCTATGCAATTAATCCATATCGATACCCATTAAATAATCCTATTACTACTCCTAATTACCCACAACCCAGTTACCCATTAACCCATCTCATACACTAACCCTAATTACCCCATATATATACTCTAAACCCTAACCCTAGCCCCACAAAAATCCATCCAAACCCGGCCTCCCCCTTGCTTGCACCGTACACACCCGACGCCAGCCCAGGCCAGCACCCGACGCCAACCCCAGGCCAACACTCGACGCCAACCCCAGGCCAGCACCCGACTCCTCCCAGCTGCACATTGGCCGAGACCCCCTCCGGCCATCTTCCAACCCTCCATCCGACCACCACTACCCTACTACCACCTCCGACCACTTCTTCTCTTCCTTTGCCGATCAACCCTCCAAGCCACAAGCACCGCAAGGTTCACATCTCTCTTTTGTGAGTTCTCTCTTCTCTTGCTTTGAAAAGCGTGCCATGCGTTCGTGCGATTGTTTGTGGGTTCGTTGCTCTTGTATCGTCGATCTCTTGTTCGTGGATTTTGGTTCGTTACCCGAGAATCCATCCCGTTATTCTTGATTTTCATCGTTCTTCATCTCCAATTAAGGCAAGTAACTTGTACTCCAATTCATTTGTTTGATACAAGTCAAAATACCACCTATAGTGTAGTTAGGTCTAGAGACAACTCTTGGTTGTGTTATTCTTGATGGGTGTTGTCTCTATTGTGAAAACTTGACCATAGTGGCCTCACGACACAATATGGACATGAATTAACTTAGGTTTTACCTGTTCTTGATTTGGTCATTTATGTGGGACTTTGTTGAGAATTCGTGAATTGGTTGAGACCCATGTGATATAATTGGTGTGAACATGCTAGATACCCTAATTCATGATGTTTGGACACTTGGTAGGCTCGATTTCATGTTTGGTTGTGTTTTAAACAAGTTTTGTATGATATATGTTGAGTTGTTGTTGAAGGGAAAAATCTGTATTTTGTCGCTGATATATTTTGTTTGCTATTTTGGATTATCTTGACGTCAGCAACATAACTTCGGTATAAAACACGAGTTTTAGAAAATTTCGTCTATTTTCAAACCCCTCTGACGTTTTTTGATTTTGTTTTCGTATGTGTGAGTTATGACTATTTTACTACAGAGGCGTCGACCTTTTCCAGATTTCGTACTTGGTGTTTTTGATGACTAAATCCTTTTAAATATCTATGCTACACAGATTATTTTGATCCAAAACTTTGGTCAGTTTTTCTTTATCTAGTTAGGCTTTACCCAGAATTTTGGTAAATTTTATTGATGAGTTTTAGATGTTGTTTCATGCTCGTCTATGAAAACTGTACTTGTTGTATTTTACTCGCTGTTCTGTAAAGAATCGTATTTTCACCCTGATTCCTTTTACCGTATGAAAAACATTTGTGAAATATGAAAGTTAATATATTTTGTATATTTTCATCTCCCTTTGACGGATTTGGATTTCCTTTCTGTGGTTGCGAGATGTTATGGTTTTCGTACAGCAGTGTTGGGAATTCCAGATTTGCCAAACTACTGTTTATTGATGTTTTCTTATTTTTGATGACTGGTCTAACTTTACTGGAAAATTCTGAAACTTTATATTTAGATACTGGACATATAGGGGAATACCCTAGATTTTTCGTGGATTTATTTAATGTGTTTTCATGCTTTTTTCCTGCTCTTGAATATGTTTTCCTGAATTCTGGCTGAACCTATTTTCTGTATTCAAATTGGTTTTGAGCTATGTTTTTGTGAATTAATATATGACATATTTATACTCGCTGGATTCGGTTGGGAGTTTACTTTTTAGAAGTTTCGACGGATTCAGATTTGCTTATTTGTAATACTGGAAATTACTGTTTTACTACAGTATGGTCTTGCTGTCCTGAACTTGAGATTTGTTTATTTTAGTTCTCTTATGAGATATCTTGCACACGTACATGTTTATCTTGCAACTTGAACTTGTTACATAATCATGAAATGATATACTTGATATGTTTTGCACATCTACATGCTTGTTGGACACTAATAATAATAAAATAACCAAACCGGGGTTAAGGAAAAGATCTAGTAGTGGATAATACAGAAACGTGTACTCAGAAGAACCTAGTGGTTATTGGAGCTTGTTTACATGTGGAGCTTGACACGATATACATGACACGTATACACATGACACTGGAGCTTGTTTGGGTTTTGGAGTTTGTTTACATGATACATGATTACATGATACTTGGAGCTTGTCCCTGAGTACACTGCTCTGTATGGTCCCCTACAAAATCTAAAGCAAAACTGTTTGTTGTAGCAACCATGTAGTAAAAATCGGGATACATGAAGTGATACCTAGATAGTAATCAGTACAAGACTTGAACATGATACATGCTTGCTTGACACTTGACTACATGATACATGAGATTTGATACTTGCTACCTGCTACATGATTACATGATTCTTGATACTGGTTACTTGATGCATGACACTTGTTTACTTGACACTCGACACATGCTATTATACTTGCTCATCTTGCCATGCTATGAATTATATTCTGTTATCATGGTTATACCATGCTAGGGTTGTTACTTAGATTTACCTATCCCATGTACTTGTATCCTACATTATAAGTGGTCCGTAACTTGCAATTGACGGATACTTGTTTTCTTCTTCATTCTCCTGCAAAATTTACTAATTGCAGATCAGGATGGTCGGCTGCCAGATGGTATTGGCGAGATGATGTATTAGGGTGGAATTTTATGCTTTATAATTTTTATTATTATTGTTGCTTGAACTTGAAAAAGATGTACTTGATTACTTGAATATTTATCTTGTATTTGAGCGATGTGACCCAGGATATTTAACTTATTCAAAATTTGATTATTTGAGATTTTTATATTTGGTTTCAAGTAATTTCTGTTGGTATCTTGTTTCAATTATGTATGTGTGGTTGTATCTTTTGCTTCTGACTCTGATTATCTTGTGAAATATTATAAAGATTCCTGAACAGCTTATGGATGATGAAAATCATTCGCTAGGCATTTGTTTCGTATCCGTATTCCGTATTCTTTTTGAGAAGCGGGGCCTGACAGTACTAACTTAGGCAGGTTGAATAGATAGTTTTTTCACAAATATTGTTAGCATTTTTCTCTTTTATAAAATTCAAGTTCTAACAGAAGGAACACGACAAATCAAAAATTGAACATGAACTCCTAAATAAAGAAGACATGAAAGATGCAGAGGTAACTGCACGATATTTCACTATGAGACAAAGTTCTTGATCTCTCATTAACGACTTATCCCAAACAAAGCATTAATTTCTTTAATATAAATATCTCATAAAATCTCTCGTCTTGAAAGATAAGTTTTTTTTATAAGCTACATTTCAAAACTATTTATAGAAAGAGGACTGTTGCCAAAGTATTTATGCTTATAGCCTCAATAATAAAATTCACTGTTTTCAACGGCGAGTTTAGTTGTTTCATGCTCGCCATTGAAACACAGCGAGTTTAGTACTATTTTTTTTGAGAAACTCGTCGTTCCTAACGACGAGTTCAATTCAAAAATTTCAAAGAAAATTCGCCGTTTCCAACATCCAGGACATTTATACTCAGGGCCGACCCAACACTTACTAGACTAGCTTTGATTGCTTTACCCTTGGGCCGGCCTTGTTTATACTAGACTCGCAGTTGGGAACAACAAGTTTAGTTTCCAATAGCGAGTCTCGTATAAATGTCTTCGCATTGGAAACGACGAGTCTTCTTTGAAAATTTTGAACTAAACTCACCATTGGGAACATCGAGTTTCTAAAAAAATTAGCACCAAACACGCCATGTTCCAACAGCGAGGATAAAATAACTAAACTCATCGTTGAGAACAACAAGTTCAGTTATTTAGTCCGAGTCCGTGAGTACCAATATTTTGACAACTTTCCTATTAGTGCAAATAGTTTTAAAAATTGGCATATATATATATATATATATATATATTTGAAAGATCTCCCTTGTATCTACAAGCTAACTTATACGATATCATGTAAGCATAGCCTCGAGAAAACACATTTACGATGAGAAGATGTAAACATAAACAAAGAATTGATTATGGTACCTGAGAATGAACATGTTGCAAACCTCAGAAGTCAGAACGGAACAGATTAGGAAATAAGGTGGTTTAATTTTTATAGGGAAGGTATAACTTAATGAGTTCAGTTCGGACTCCGATCTCACCTTTCTTTAACCCGACCCAAATGTACTAGTCAAACGTACAACTATTTTACACAACTGATGTGGTACAGATGACGTGGTCCAATTAGGGCTATCAGATCTCCTCATATTTTGCTCATGCCAGATCATCAAAACAACAAAGTCCAACAGGCTTCTGCCATTTCAGGCCCATCTGCAAACGGGTCCGACCCGTCCCATTACGACCTCAGACCCGTTTGCCACTGCCTATGTAACGCCCCTGCCCCTAGTCAGATAATATTTATACAATTTATCAGACAAATTATTTATAGTATAGTACAACTGCCCACTACAGGTTACCTCTCAAAAGGTGGTTAACCGGATTGGTGACTCTTGATCATAGGCTATATTATTTATAGTTAATTATTCATGTGTGATTCCCGATATGGGACTATTTCTACTCACTTTCCTCGTTCTCTCTCTTGAGAACGCACAACAGCAAAGCCAGGCGGGCCCCTTCACAGCCCTCCATGTGGTGCTGCCACGTCATCAGGAGCAGAGCACACACACAACTTTAAGCTGCTGTCTTTTTCATTTCAATCCCGGGTGGCCTCCACGCATGATGTCAACATGCATCATTGAAGCAATATCAGCACATCTTGTTGTATTACTTCAATCTGTGGTCCCCCTCATTCAATTTATTTACAACTTATGCCACTCTTATATATATTATATACATATGTATATATTTCAAATTACGGGGTGTTACAGTTTATGAAAACCAGACCACCTCTTTCATTCTCAAGGTAATAAAATTTTTCCCATCTGAACCCTAGCTACTGTTGCTTTCTCAGTGACTGACTAGATCGTCGGAGGGCATGTCGCCGAGACTTCTCCCGGTGTTTCTAGGCAGTGTGCAGGTACGAAAGTCCGAGCCGAGCTACGAGATCTGAGCCGAGCACCTAGCATCTACCTCTCTCCTACTACTCCCGTGCCGGTCCTACAGCCTAAGATCGGATCAACGCCAGTATCGCATCATCCGCTTCACAAATTACAAGAACTCACACCTGTTGCTCCCACACCTAAAAACAAACAGCATCAGGTTGGCGCCGTCTGTGGGAATATGAACTGACACCGGTTTGCACCCGGCCGAGGACGCCACCTCGAAGACAAACTTTCTCATGGCTTCCAAAGCCAGAAAAGCTTTTACCTCTGGACGTCGTCCGAATCCTCCCCCTTCTCATAGCCATGCGAACGCATAGCCCTCATCAACCTCGACCAAATGGTGCGGCAGGACCCGAACTGAGCGCTTCATGCTTGGTCACTGCTCCCGACTTACGACATGTAATCCAGAACCGACAGATCAGCCGGTCCTGGGGAGGGGCCGCTTCCAACTCGATCCCGAACCACGGCGGACAGCCAACCTAAGAACGGGAACCAGGACATAGCCACTCACCCCGATGACCCCCACCCTCGCGCGGTCCTATAAAGCAGACCCTAGTCACGAGGGCCGAGTTCCAAAACTTTAGGAACGAGGTCCAGGCTATCTGAGGTGGTCCAAGAACCGAGGTGCGCAACAACTCCTACCCTCAGCTAGAAGCCCAGGGCAGCGAATCCCACGGTTTGACCTGCCCACCGAAGAAAGATGATGGCGTCATTCGACGCCTCCAGGAGATGGAGATCTGCCTCGCCCATCTCAGCGAGGGCAGGCCATTACCTGGCCAAGGGTACAGGCCGAACCGACCCCCATTATCCACACAAATCTTAGAAGCCGTCTCCAAAAATTTCAGGCCACCCCAATTTGAGACCTACAACGGCGAGGGTGATCCCGCTGATCACATGGAAGGGTTCAAAACCCTCATGTTGATTCACAGCGCTTCAAATCCTCTCCTATGCCGCGCCTTCCCTGCCACCCTGAGTGGTCCAGCTCGGGAATGGTTCTCGAAGCCTACCGCTCGGTCTTCTCATTCGACCAACTAGAAGCAAGCTTTCTAGCCCACTTCGTGACCAGTAGAAAGGACGAGAAGACGAGTGTGTCCCTTCTGGACCTCAGGCAGAAGGAAGGGGAACCACTCTGTGAGTTCATTCGGAGGTTCACCACCGAGGCGAGATCAGTATCCTCCCGCGACGTGGGCGTCGCTTCCCTAGCTTTTTGGCATAATGTTCGCCACGGACAGCTGAAGGCCTCCTTAGCCAAGAAACCACCCCTCGACTTCCCCGACCTCCTCAACAGGGTCAAGAAGTACAATCGGGCAGAAGATGCTCTACACCCCAAGGGCACCAAAGAAGCCACTGCCAAAGGGAAGCACCAGGCGGACGACGCTGAGCCCACCAAAAAAGCCACGAAAGACATGGCTGGTCTGAAGAGGCTTCCTCCGGTCCTTCATTTTGAAATATATACGCTATTGACCCAGAACATATCAGCCATCCTGTTGGAGATCAAGGACAAAGGGATCTTCCAACTCCCTCCCTGAACGAGCAACAACAAGAAGCGGGACTAGAGATTCTACTGACGTTTTCATCGAGATGATGGGAATGAAACGGAAGACTACCGTGCCCTTAAAGACGAGATAGAGGCCCTCATCCAGTGAGGGTACCTAAGGGAGTTCACCCGAGCAAACCCAAGAGAGCGGAGGGATTCGAGGAATCCGAGGCCTTCGCCTGCTCCTCGAACGGTCAACTGGAAACCCGAGCAGGACCCCGAGCCCGAGGAGATCGGGGGGCAGGCCATCCTACACTGCGTCCATGGCAGACCAATGGGAGGGGAATCCAACACTTCCTGTAAGGCCTTCCTTCGAGAAGTAAATTCTGTTCGCGACCATCCTTCCCCCCTGGGTTCAGCAACGGACAGTCTCCTTCTTCGAAGAAGACCTGGAGGATGTCCGGCTCCTACATTGCAATGCCCTCGTCATCAGCCTCGTCATGGCAAACTTCGAAGTCCGCCAAATTCTCATGGAAAATGGATACTCAGTCAACATCCTCTTTTTGGAAGCATTTGAAAACCTTAAGCTCCCCCGCGAGAAGCTAAAATCGGCCGGGTAGACCCTTCACGGGTTCTCGGGCGTCCCTATCCAAATCGAGGGAATCGTGACACTGGATGTAACAGCCGAGACGACCTCTATCATACAGACCGAATCAATGGACTTCACGGTGGTCAACATCAAGGCCGCATACAATGCCATTCTCAGCCGACCCGGCCTCTGCTCATTTCAGGTAGTCCCCTCGGCCTACCACTTGAAACTGAAGTTCCCCATCGACCTTGGGGTCGGTGTCGTCAAAGGAAACCAGGAGTCTTCACGTTCATGCTACATGACCGTGGTAGGGGGTGGGGTGTTCTCCCTTGATGCAGTTGAACTTTCACCTGAAAGAAACCAATTCGAGTCGGAACCCACGAAAAAAATTGGTGGAGGTCTCGTTCGAGGCAGAAGATAAGTCTAAGTGGTTCCGTGTGAGCCACTCCCTGTCCCCCGATCTGAGACCGACCTTCATTGATTGTATTTGTCGCAATATCAACCTCTTTGCATGGACCCCGCCCGACATGCCCGGAATTTCTGAGGACCTAACATGCATAAGCTGAGCGTCCACTCGGGTTCCAAGCTGATCCATCAGAAGCGACTCAAGTTCGCCCCAGAGTGGCAACAAGTAGTAGAAGTGGAGGTGGACAAACTGTTGTCCGTCCGGTTAATACAAGAAGTCAGTTATCCCGAATGGCTGGCTAACGTCGTGATGGTAAAGAAGGCAAGAGGTAGCTGGAGGATCTACGTAGACTTCACGGACCTCAACAAGGCTTGCCCCAAAGATCCTTTCCCTCTTCCAAGCATCGACGCTCTGATCGACGCAACATCGGGTCACGAGCTACTGACCTTCATGGATGCCTTTTCAGGTTATAACCAAATTCGGATGTTCCCTCTAGACATCGCCAAAACGTCCTTCGTAACTGACCAAGGTCTCTATCGTTACCGGGTCATGCCCTTCGGGATAAAGAATGCCGGTGCCATCTACTAGAGACTCGTCAATCGGGTCTTCAAAGAACAGATCGGTCGTAACATGGAAGTATACATCGACGAGGGTACGTAGGATCATGTGGCCGACTTTAAGGAAGCCTTTGGCATCCTTCATTCCCACAACATGAGGCTCAATCTCGCTAAGTGTGCCTTCGGCGTCTCCTCGGAAAAATTTCTTGGGTTCGTCGACAGCCAGCGCGGCGTAGAGGCGAATCCCGAGAAGATCCAGGCCATAATCGACATGGATCCTCCCAGAAATATTAAGGAGGTTCAACGGCTCACGGGAAGACTGGCGGCCATCGGCCGCTTCCTCTCCAAGTGTGGAGAGAAGTCACTCCCCTTCTTCAAGGCTCTGCGAGGAGCGAAAGGCTTCGAATGGGGCGACCCTCAGCAACAGGCGTTTGACCAGCTAAATACCTACATACCCCCTACTTCTAGGCAAACCCGAGCCGGGCGAAAACTTTTTGCTCTACCTTTCATCCTCGGAAAACGCGCTCAGCGCCGTGCTGGTCCGAGAAGAAGATAGAGTTAAGAAGCCTCTCTACTATGTCAGTAAAGTTCTGCTCTCGGATGAGACCCGCTACAAAAGTTGGAGAAGGTCGTCTATGCCCTGGTTATGGCTGCACGGAAGCTCCGTCCTTATTTCCAAGCCCACCCTATCCAGGTCCTTACATACCGGCCCCTCAAGGCCGTCCTCCACAAGCCAGAAAATTCCGGCTGCTTAATAAATTGGTCGATCGAGCTGAGCCAGTACGACATCAGCTATCAACCTAGGACAGCCATTAAAGGGCAGGCCCTCGCCGAATTCATCACGGAGTGCATCATCTCCGAACCTTCCGACATTCAGGAAGGGGATCCGATTTGGGAAGTCTACGTTGATGGCTCGTCTTGCGAAGTTGGAAGCGGCGCAGGTGTCATCCTCAAAGGTCCCGGCGACTTCATCCTCCAGTATTCCCTACGCCTGAACTTTCCCGCCTCTAACAACGAGGCAAAATACGAGGCGATGATCGTAGGACTCACATTGGCACATAAGGCCGAGGCAAAGAAAATCAGGGCCTTTAGCGACTCCAAACTCGTGGTTAACCAGATCTGTAATCCCTGTTTTAAAAAAAATGTATTTTTGTGTATTTTCTGTATTTAAAATTTTCACAATTTTTTTTTTCGGATTTCAAATTCCTTTGTCAAAGTGTATTTTTGGATGTTCTATTGAAATCTATTTTCGATCAAAATTTTTATTTGTAACTATTTACTATGATTTTTATACAAATCTTATTATTATTATTATTACTATCATTATTTTTATCAGTATTATTTTAGTCAGTGTTATTTGCATTATTATTTTATTATTATTATTTTTTTTCATATTCTAATTTATCTAATAATGTTATATTATTTTTTTATTGAATTTTATAAACCGTATTTTCTTTATTGAATTTTTATATATACCTATTACCCATTATCTAAAACCCTATATAACCAAAACCCCTACCCTATTTATTTACTAAACCCATTTATAATAAAACCCTACCCACTATTTTATACCCATAC
This sequence comes from Hemerocallis citrina, assembly GCA_017893485.1. Lineage (NCBI taxonomy): Eukaryota > Viridiplantae > Streptophyta > Magnoliopsida > Asparagales > Asphodelaceae > Hemerocallis > Hemerocallis citrina. The sequence goes on along the minus strand of CM030364.1, from coordinate 210,150,714 downwards.
CAATTTGATTATCCCCAAAACCCAATATACCCATTCACATCCCCTATTTACCCGTTAGCTTCTACATCCCCTAACCCATACCCGCACCCGGTTGCAAATTACCCAAACTAGAGTCACCTTCTGTCGAATACTCTCTCAACCCTAGCCTCCACCTATTTAAACCATCCCCCCTTAACCCATGCAGCGATCCTCCCGCCGCTTCGTCTTCCCTATCTCCTGCCGCTCTCATCCCCGACCTTTCCCCTTCATTAACCCATATACCCCTCCCGATCAGCCTCATCTAAGTCCTAGCCCCGATCGCCCGTCACTGCCCTGCTCTCCCATCCTCGCGCCGTCCTGTGCGCACTGCAGCGACGCGCAGCGACGCCGGCCACCTCCGACCTCTCCTGCCTCTCCCCTTCTTCTCCGCCAGGCCGAGCGACAGCACGACTGCACCCCCTCCGACATCCTCTTCCTTGCAGCGACCTGTAGCCAGCAGCCCAGTCACAGCAGCCAGCGTCAGCCACCTCTTCAACACCAGGCCGACGCTCCTCCGTTGTGTCCTCCGATGTCAGGCAGCGCACAGTAGCTGCTATGCCTTTCCCCGTGCCACAGTGTGCCGTCATCTCCCTCGTCCATTCGCGTTCTCGTTAGCACATGTGTAAGTTGCACGTGTTACTTAGGTTCGTCGGATATTTGTTCGTTGGTGTGTTTGTGATTCCGTTCATGTTCCTGCTCGTAGTTGTGTGCCGTGTTCGTGAGTTCGTTCGTTGTTCGTTGTCCGGAAATCCGTTCCCGTTATTCTTGCTTGCTCGTCGTCGTTTTCATTTTCGGTTAAGGGAGGTAACTTGTACTCAAATTTCTTTGTATGATACAAGTCAAAAATATCGCTTGTAGTGTAGTTGGGTTTTAGAGACAATTCGTGTGTGAAACTCCTTATTGATATTGTATCTATAGTGATTTAACCATAATTGCCTTACGAAACAATATTGATATGAAACAACTTAGGTTTTGCCCGTTCTTGATTTGATCATGTATGTGAGACTTCTTGTGAGAATTTGGGTATTTGTTGAGAACTATGTAATAGACTTGTTTTAGATATGTTAATTATCCTATTTCATGATGTTTGGACGCTGGGTAGACTTGATTTTATGTTTGGTGGTATTTGGATCAAGTTTCGTTGGATCTATGTTGATTTTGGTTATGGAGGAAATTTTGTATATTGTCGATAATCTGTCTTGATCAGTAATTTAGACTATATTAAGGTCAATATCTTAATTTCAGTATAAAACATGATTTGTAGGGAAATTCGTCTGCTTTCCAAACCCTCTGACCTTGATTGATTTTATTTTCGTATGTGTGAGATATGACTGTTTTACTATAGAGGTGTAGATCTTTTCTAGATTTCGTTTCTTAGTGATTTTGATGACTAAATTATTTTGACACTTGTACTACACATTATTTTGATTTAGAACTTTGGTCAGTTTTTCTATACTTATTTAGGGATTTTCCAGAATTTTGGCGGATTTTATTGATGGATTTTATATGCCGTTCCATGCTTATTTATAAAGACTGTACTTGCTGTATTTTACTCGCTGTTTTGAAAAAAATTGTATTTTCATCCTGATTTCTTTTACTGCGAAATAGGAAAGTTAAATTATTTTGTCTATTTTTTTCTCCCTTTGGCGGATTTGGATTTTGTTTCACGGTTTGCGAGATATTATAGTTTTCGTACAGCTGTGTTGGGAATTCCAGATTTGCCATACTATCGATTATTGATGTTTTCTGAATTTTGACGACTGATCTAATTTTACTGGAAAATTCTGAAGTTTTATATTTTGATAGTAGATAGATAGGAGAATATCCCAGATTTTTTGCGAATTTATTTTTTGAGTTTTGATGCTGGTTTCCTGATTGAGAATTGGTTTTACTGATTTCTGCCTGAACGTGTTTTCTGAATTCAAATAAGTTTTGTGTTATAATTTTGTGAATTACTATATGACTTATTTATACTCGATAAATTCGATTGGGAGTCTATTTTCTAGACGTTTCAACGGATTCAGATTTGCATTTTTGTAACACTAGGAATTTCAGTTTTACTACAGTATGGTCTTGCTGTCCTGAACTTGAGATTTGGTTATTTTATTCTTTTGTGAGTTATCTTGCACTTGTACTTATTTATCTTGTAACTTGAACATGCCATGTTACTCTTGAGATATTTTTCACACATACATGCTTGTTTGAGACTAATAATAAATAATCAAGCCGGGGTTAAAGGAAAGACCTTAGTAGTGGACAATATAGGTATGTGTGCTCAGAAGGGGGCCCGTGATCCCATTACTTGTTGCCATGTTTCATGCTCGCTTGATTCGTGCCTGTTATTATGATATTCTGCCATGAACTCACGATTACATGATTCATGCCTGTTATTACCTGTTGTCATGTTTCATGATTACATAATTCATGCCTGTTATTTCCTGTTGCCATGTTTCATGACTACATGATTCATGTCTATCTCTGTTGCCATGATTTCACTGCATAATTCGTGCCTGTTTACCTGTTTCTTGTTACTTGACTTGACGCCTGAGTACACGGCCCTATAGAAACCCACCACTAGGCCTAAACGTAACTGTTTGAATGTAGCAACCATGTGTTATAATATGGGGCGCATGAAGTGCTACCTAGATAGTAATAATACAAGACTTGAACATGATACTTGAACATGATACATGAACATGATATATGCTTGCTTGACACTTGACTACATGATAGATGATTACATGATACTTGACACTTGATGTTTGTTTACATGATATTTGTTTACTTGACACTTTATTCATGCTACTTGTACTTGATCACCTTGCCATGCTAGTTGTTTATTTTGATATCATACTTATTCCCTGTTGTTAGTTAGTTTTCCCATGTACTTGTAACCTGTATTACAAGCGGTCCGTAACTTGTAATTGACGGGTACTTGTTTTCTCTTTTCCTCTTCCCTGCAATTGTTAAATTGCAGATTTTGGAGAATAGGTTCCAGATGGTATTGGTGACATGAGATACTAGTTGTTGGAGTCTTGTTATCATTATTTCTTGTTTTCTTGCTTTGAACAATATTGTATTCTTATACTTGGATTTATTTTGTATATGGGCAATGTGACCCAGAATATTGACATATTCAGATCTGGATTATTTAAGATTAATATATTTTGGTTTCAAGTATTCTTGTTGGTATTTTGGTTCAACTGTGCATGCTTGGTTGATTTTTTTTGCTTCCGACTCTGATTATTCTTGTGAAATGTTGTAAAGATTCTTGAACAGCTCATGGATGATGAAAATCATTCGCTGGGCCAATGTTACGTGCTCATATTCTGTATTTTTGGGAAGCGAGACGTGACAAGATCACAGAGGAGTATGAGGTTCATGACACTCGGATGGTCCAATACTTGGTGCTAGTCTAGGAACTCTTAACCACCTTCGATTTCACATCAGTAGAACGAATCCCGAGGGAGCAAAATGCCCAGACTGACTCCTTGTCAAAGCTCGCCTCATCGTCCTTTGAAGGCCTCGACCACACCGTCCTAATCGAAGTTCTCCTCAAGCCTAGAATTGACCTCCCCGAGGTCCTCTGCCTTGCTATCGAGCTTCAATCGGACAACTGGATGGCTCCCATCCGAAAGTTTCTGGCGGAGGGCGAGCTCCCTCAAGATCGGGCCAAGGCGAGAAGGACAAAAATACTTTTAGAGAGATTCATCATAATCAACGAGATACTCTTCAAATGCTTGTACACAAGGGTAGACGGAAGACCTTACCTTCGCTGCCTGGCCCCTGATGAGGCCAAGTACGCACTGAAGAAACTACACGAGGGAATCAGGGGATGCCACTAGGGGAGCAGGTCGCTCGCTAGAAAAGCGCTAAACCACGGCTACTACTGGCCGACCAAGTTACAAGGTGCCCAGGACCTCGTCAAAAGGTGTAACCCCTGCCAGAGATTCTCCTCGGTGAAGCGGCTTACACAAGCCAACCTCCACTCACTGGCCAGCCCGACCCCTTTGCCATGTGGGGGATGGAGTTGGTCGGCTCCTTCCCGAAAGCAACGGGCCAAAGGAAATTCTTGGTGGTAGCCATCGACTACTTCCCAAAGTGGATCGAGGCTGAACCCATGGCCATGACCACAGAGCACCAAACTGAACAATTTTTCTGGAAGTACATCATTTGTCGGTTCGGGATCCCACAGGTACTCATCACCAATAACGGAACCCAATTTGCAGGCAAGAACTTTCAAAAATTCTGCGAAGACATCGGCATCCACCAGCGCTTCTCATCGATATGTCATCCTTAATCAAACGGCCAGGCAGAAAATGCAAACCGCCAAATCCTGGATGGACTCAAGAAGCGGTTGGATAATTCTCCCAAGGGAATGTGGGTCGACGAGTTACCAAGCATCCTTTGGGCGCACCGGACAATTCAGAGAATCCCCACAGGCGAATCACCATTCAACCTAACCTACGACACTGAGGCAGTCATCCCTTTAGAAATCAAGCTCCCTTCGCCCAGGATCATGGGCTTCAACGAGGAGACCAACTCAACAGACCTCAGAGCCAACTTGGATCTAATCGACGAGGTCAGAGAAAAATTTGTCATAAGAAGAAGTATATACCAACAACGAATCGAAAGATTTTATAACAAGAATGTCCGCCCCACCGACATCAAGCAAGGTGATCTCGTGCTCAGAAAAATAGCAATATCCAACCCCAGCAAAAAGAGAAAGCTGGCCCCCAATTGGGAGGGCCCATATAGGGTCTTCGAAGTGGTACGCCTCAGCACATACCGACTCGAAGAGGCGCTGGAACACAGAGCACCTCATCAAGTTCTTTGAGGGGGAGAACTAGACTCCTTTGTAACCGACCCCCTGTAATCGGCAATACATGCCCTTCTTTTTGTGTAAACATAAAATAGTAGAACAAATAAAGTGTAATCTTTGTTTCTTCCACTTTTTTTTTTGTTTTGTTCAAAATTCTGTGTATTCTCACAAGCTGGGGGGCTCGACAGTTGGCATGCGCTGCGAACAACACCCTAGCTCTCTCACAAGCTGGGGTGCTCAATGTTCGGCATGCGCTGCGAGCAACGCCCTAGCTTTCTTATAAGCTGGGGGGATCGACGTTCGGCATGCGCTGCGAGCAATGCCCTAGCTTTCTCACAAACTGGGGGACTCGACAGTCGGCATGCGCTGCGAGCAATGCCCTAGCTTTCTCACAAACTGGGGGCTCGATAGTCGGCATACGCTGCGAGAAATGCTCTAGCTTTCTCACATGCTGGGGGGCTCGATAGTCGGCATGCGCTGCGAGCAATGCCCAAGCTTTCTCATAAGTTGAGGGGCTCGATGCTCGGCATGCGCTGTGAGCAACGCCCTAGCTTTCTCACAAGCTGGGGGCTCGACACTCGACATGTGCTGCGAACACCCACAAGGGATTCCTCAATCTCTCAACTCCTATCCCTCAGCTCGGACTATACCTCTCATGTCCTCGTCACTCGGTGTGGACTTCGAGCACCTACGAGGGATTCCTTAATCTCTCAACTCCTAGCCCTCGGCTCGGACTACACCCACTCACATCCTCGCCACTCGGTGCGAACTTTGAGCACCATGAGGGATTCCCCGATCTCTCAACTCTTAGCCCTCGGCTCGGACTACACCCACTCACGTCCTCGCCACTCGGCACAGACTTTGAGCACCCATGAGGGATTTCTCAATCTCTCAACTCCTAACCCTCGACTTGGAAATCAAGCACCTACGGGGGATTCATCAAAATGAGCCAAGTCTTAAATGTTCGACTGGAACCTCAACTGATTTTGGTACCCAAAATTTTCGTTAAGATTCACGGTCCTCGCCAGCGGCGAAAACCACAGACCCCTTGAAGCTAGCTCTCAAAAACAAGTTAAGGAGGGTCGGAATAATCAAATTTTATTTATCATAATGCCTTGAAAGGTCACAGTACAATATGGATTATTACAATGTTTTTACCCCAGCCTAAGTGTTTCTCAGGGGGCTTTTTGGGCTTACACAGGCAACCTCTAGCCCCGCCGAGCGGGTCCGCCCTCCAGTGAGCTCGCCTGGCATCGTCTGCATCTCCAAGGTAGACGTTTCGGCAACAGTGCTCTGCGCGTCTGCCGGCCTCACCATTTCAAAATATAGGGTTGGGGAAGGACCCACGATGGAGGGGCCACCTCCCCCAAAAGAACGGAATCGGGATTCACCCGTACCGAGCATGACTTTCATCTTTTGAATCTCCAACTCCTTCTCCACCATGACCTCACGAAGAACGGACTCAGAGGTCGGCCACTTGGTGGAGGCATTGGATATCGACCAGGCCATCTCGGCACTCCCCCAGTCTCGATCGACTATAACATTCTTCAGGCGTGCCGCCTTTAAGCTGAGCTCCTTGGGCTTGTTCATAAAATAGCTTAGGGCAGCTTCCTGATCGCGTGCCTGTTTGTGATAGCAGATCAAGACGGTCTCCTTGTACTCTATCCTGTTCCGAAGGCGCCTGACCTCGGCAGAAATGAGGTAAGATCCTTGGGTCTCGTCAATCTAACACAAAAAGAGAGGAAACAAGATTTAACTCCAAGCTTTTCAAAACAAGTCACACATTTCGGCCATATATATATATATATATAATATTGATTGTTCCAAAAAATCGTTACAAAAGGCGGTGGCCAGTCCAAGCTCGGTAAATACAAAAAAGAAGAGGAGAAGAAAAGATTAAGACTACATCTTAGGAGGGATCTGCACCTATTTGTTGGCCGCTGCTCCTCCTGCCTCTTTCTCGAGGGTCGGATCTTTCTCTACCTTTTCACCTTCTCCTATGGGAGTCAACGGAAGCACAGGCGGCTCCCATGCATAGTGGAGATGATCGATCTTGGCCTGAGGATAAAGAAGCAAGAAGTGCTCCTTCGCCCGATCATAGGCATCATCTTGGGTAGCCATCACCTCCTCCCCTACTGTGGCCTGCAGCTCGTCGTACTCAGCGGCCGCTTTCGCTCGGACTTTCGCCAAAGCATGAAGATGTTCGTGTTGTTCGGTCGCATGGTCGGCTTGAAGGGCCTACGCCACCCCCTGAGCTGTCGTCAGCTCGGTCTTCAGACCCTTCGCTTCATGCAAGAACCTGTCAGCGTTCCTAGCCTCGTTTCTTGCCTCGTTCCTCACAATTTTCTTATAACACCTCTTCACCTGTGCCTCGGACATAGATGCCTATGGGCAAGGAGTAATAGGCGTAAATCAGAAAACGATGTCACTAAGTATAAAATTAAACAGACGGGCGGAAACCTATGACCACATGGGCTTGATCCCACTTCATATAACATGTCTCGACCATCTCGGTCGACAGGATATCCCGGTCGCGTGGCGTGGCGAGACTGTCCACGACCTCGACAGATATTGGAACCTCCGCCAGAGTGTCGGCCTCTTTCACCGACCATTCGGGGGCCCACGGCCTGAGCCCCTTCTTACCCACCATCACTTGGGTGTCAGGGCGTAAGGAGGGGGCCCCGATCTTCAGAACCTCAGCAACCTTGCAGCTACTGGAACTCGGTTCCAGCTCGGGCGCTGCTCTGACGGAAAGGGCCTTCGCCTTCTTACGAGGCCATTCTAAGGAGCCTTCGACGCCCCCTAAGTGGACCCCACCTTCGGATAGCCTTCTCGGCCCTCTTCTTCTGGGCCAGGTCCTTCAGGGCTTTCCTCGCATCGAGCTTCGCCTGGTCCATTGCTGCAGGGGAAAAGAGAGAATGTTAACACGAAGGCAGAATGTTAAATTAAAATGAAACAAAACATACAAGGGTTGACTGGGCTCAGTCCGATCCGGGCCAAGTGTAGTTCGGTCACATTCGGCCAGCCAATGCTGTGTCCCTCGATGATACGCTCAACATCGGCCCATTCCACCTCCGTCAAGTCTCTCAACTTTGGGGGTTTGTGGTTTGGCTTATAAAAATTCCAAACAGTAGGAATTTCCAAAGGCACCTTGCTTTGGATCACGAAGTATTTAGCCTTCCACCCCTTGATGGAATCTGGATGCCCGTGCATCAACTTCTTGTGGGGAAGAGGTGATATATAGTATATGCCATCCTTTTCTCCCAGCGAGCTCGCCCCTAGAACGGCCCGGAAATACTTCAGTTTCAAGGGCACCCTCTTCTCCTCATATTTCAAAATGAAGCAAACCAACTGCTTCCAAGAGTTGGGACCATACTGCACCGGGCAGAGGGCCCCCCATCTCAGCACCCTATTGATAAACGGGTGCAACGGGAGCCTTAGCCTCGAAATGAAGGCATCCTCGGGAAACATGCAAAAATTGGGGGCCAACTCGGTGGTAGGGCGGAGACCAGGATTAGGGATCATCATCTCATACTCCCGCCCTGTGAAATAACAGGCCCTTATCACGGGCAGGTAGTTGGCTGTTAGAATGCACTGAATCTGTATCTGGGTTCGGCCTGGCAAAGATATATCCACCCCAAATTGAACCACGTTCTCAACATTGTCAGGATACATCCTGATAGATCGTGAGTTCTTGACATACGGGACGTCGAGCCCGTGCGTGGGTGCGAACTCGTCCGGTGTCCCCGGACTGTCCGGAAGGTGCCACTTCCTCTTCCTCTTTCAGATACGAGGAGCCCTCGGTGGAGACGGTGTCGCCAAAGGTGGGAGAATGGGGAGAACCTCTCCAGTGTCATCCCCACTACTCTCCCCCGCCACTCCTCCCTCGACTCCTTCCCCGACTTCCTGATCGACCACTCCTTCCCCGGCTCCCTTATCTGTCACTTCTTCCTCGACCTCCTCACCCTGTACTTCCAGCTCACCTGCGGAACTACTAGACTCCACCACATACGACTTGCAACTACGGAGTGGCACAACATCCGAAAATCGATCGTCGAGATCCTAGGACGTGGAGTCCCACTGACGATCCCCCTCATCCCGACTAGAGGCACTCGTTTTGGAATCAGACTGAGATCGCGACATAACAAAATCAATACTAACCTGATTTCGTAAACGAGATGTCAACAGAAAAGTTCTCGCCGACAGCTAGAGAGAGAAGTTCCTATTTTTAGAAAGAGAAAGCAAAGTAAAGAAATGGAGAGGGGGGCTGTGGAAGTTTTATAGAGAAACTGTCGATGCCTCGAATTCCGTGTTAGAATCCTGACCGTTCAAACTTAATCATCAAGATCTAATGGATGATAAGATTTCAATGGCTCGATTCTCCCCCCATGACGTCAGCATCACACGTGTAACGCCCTAGCTTTTCCAACAAGAAGTAAGGGCTCGATGCTCATCGTGTACTTCGAGCCATGCCCTAGCTTTTCCAACAAGTTGTATGGGCCCGATGCTCGGCATTAACCTTGAGCCATGTCTTAGCTTTCTCAAGTTGAATAGGCTCGATGCTTGGCATTGACCTCGAGCCACGCCCTAGCTTTCTCAAGTTGTATGGGTTCGACGATCAGCATTGATCTCGAGCCATACCCTAGCCTTCTCAAGTAGTATGGGCTTGACGCTCGGCATTGACCTTGAGCCACGTCCTAGCTTTCTCTAAGTAGAGGGCTCGATGCTCAGCATTGACCTCGAGGCATACCCTAGCTTTCTCCAAGTAGGGGGATCGACGCTCGGCATTGACCTCGAGCCACGCCCTAGCTTTCTCCAAATAGGGGGCTCAACGCTCGGCATTGACCTCAAGAGATGCCCTAGCTTTCTCCAAGTAGGGGGGGCTCGATGCTCGGCATTGACCTCGAGAAACTCCCTAGCTTTCTCCAAGAAGGGGGCCTCGACGCTCGGCATTGACCTCTTGTCACACCCTGGCTTTCTCACTAGCTTGAGCTCGATGCTCAGCCCTTGACGCTCGGCATTGACCTCGAGCCATGCCCTAGCTTTCTCAAGATGTATGGGCTTGACGCTTGGCATTGACCTCGATCCATGCCCTAGCTTTCTCAAGGTCTATGGGCTTGACGCTCGGCATTGACCTTGAGCCACGCCCTAGCCTTCTCAAGTTATATGGGCTCGACGCTCGGCATTGACCTCGAGTCACGCCCTGGCTTTCTTACAAGCTTGAGCTCAATGCTCGACCCTTGACGATCGGCATTGACCTTGAGCCACACCCTATCTTTCTCAAGTTTTATGGGCTCGACGCTTGGTATTGACCTCAAGCCATGCCTTAGCCTTCTCAAGTGGTATCGGCTCGACGCTTGGCATTGACCTCGAGCCACGCCCTAACTTTCTCCAAGCAGGAGGGCTCGACGCTTGGCATTTACCTCGCGCCACGCCCTAGCTTTCTCCAAGCAGGGGGGCTCGAAGCTCGGCATTTACCTCGAGCCATGCCCTTGCTTTCTCACAAGCTTGAGCTCGATGCTTGACCCTCGATGCTCGGCATTGACCTCAAGCCACACCCTAGCTTTCTCAAGTTGTATGGGCTCGATGCTCGACATTGACCTCGAGCCACGCCCTAGCTTTCTCCAAGCAGGGGGGCTCGACGCTCGGCATTAACCACGAGCCATGCCTTACCTTTCTCCAAGAAGGGGGACTCGATGCTCGACATTGACCTTGAGCCACACCCTAGCTTTCTCACAAGCTTGAGCTCGACGCTCGGTATTGACCTCAAGCCACACCCCAGCTTTCTTAAGTTGTATGGGCACGACGCTCGGCATTGACCTCGAGCCGCGTTCTAGCTTTCTCAAGTTGTATGGGCTCGATGCTCGGCATTGACCTCCACCCATGCCCTAGCTTTCTCCAAGCAGGGGGGGCTCAACGCTTGGCATTGACCTCGAGCCATACCCTAGCTTTCTCCAAGAAGGGGGACTCGACGCTCGGCATTGACCTCGAGCCACGCCTTAGCTTTCTCACAAGATTGAGCTCAAGGCTCGACCCTTGACACTCGGCATTGACCTCGAGCCATGCCTTAGATTTCTCAAGTTGTATGGGCTTGACGCTCGGTATTGACCTCGAGCTATGCCATATCCTTCTCAAATTGTATGGACTTGACGCTCGGCATTGACCTCGAGCCATACCTTAGCTTTCTCAAGTTGTATGGGCTCGATGCTCGGCATTGACCTCGAGCCATGCCCTAGCTTTCTCACAAGCTTGAGCTCAACGCTCGACCCTAGACGTTCGGCATTGACCTCGAGCCACGCCCTAGCTTTCTCAAGTTGTATGGGCTCGACATTCCGTATTGACCTCGACCCACGTCCAAGCTTTCTCACAAGCTCGAGCTCGACGCTCGACCCTCGACGCTAGGCATGTACTTTGAGCTAAGGCCTAGCTTTGTCACAGGCTAGGGCTCGATGCTCGACGCTCGGAGCCCGACCTTCGGTGCTCGACACTCGACGCTCAACGTTTTCACTCTCCAGGGGATTTTTCCGTCCTACCCCATAGCCGAACCCACTTGTGAACGACCTCTCTCACTGCTATATGACGCGACCCCAGTGACGCTCGGCTCGACGCCGACCCCATTTCCTGCTCAGGGACTCAACAATTCATATTCTCTAAATACTCCACTCCGCTCTTCCTACAGAGACACACTACTCCTCTACGACTGGCTTATACAGCCCTTCAAGAGTGGGGGGCTTATGATGTGATACAGATGACGTGGCCCAATCAGGGCCGTCAGATCTCCTTAGATTTCGCTCATCCCAAATCATCAAGTCAACAAAGTCAACAGGCTTCTGCCAATTCAGGCCCACCAGCAAACGGGTCCGACCCGTCTCGTTACAACCTCAGACCCGTTTGCCACTGCCTATAAATACTAGACCCCCTCCTCCATTCTTAAGGTAATAAAATTTTTCCCACCTGAACCCTAGCAACTGTTGCTTTCTTAGTGACTTACTAGATCGTTGGAGGACCTGTAGTCGGGACTTCTCCCAGTGTTTCTAGGCAGTGTGCAGGTATGAAATTCCGAGCCGAGTTACGAAGATCCGAGCCGAGCTACGATATTCGAGCCGAGCACCCAGCATCTACCTCTCTCCTACTACTCCCGAGCCGGTCCTACAGCCTAAGATTGGATCAACGCCAGTACTACATCTTCCGCTTCACAAATTATAAAAACTCACGTATGTTGCCCCCACACTCAAAAACTAACAACATCAACAACAAAAAATACAAAAGTAGGACTTTTTCTTTTATAGAAAAAGAATCATATACTCACATTAGTAATCAGTAGTGATTATAAAAAATAATCACTAGTTATGATTGCTGGCACTTTTAGCGTTTGTGAATCACTTATCCATTGCTTTGCTTATAAGCTGACTGGATGGAGAAAGATTGTATACAAACTTACGCTTGGTAAACTTTCTGAGTCGAGCTTCATCACTTCGATTTTGACTTTTGAGACGATTGTACCGCCTACAGTAGAGCAATGTACGCATTGAACCTGAGGTGGTGTATGTCGAAAGCTTATGAGTTTAAACTACCATGCATCAATTGATGAGACTGCTAACATATGTGATCCTCTATAATCACATTATAATTCTCTTCTATATCTCTGAATCTAACATGATATCAAACATAGTGTAATTTCCGTTCTCGTTTATACGGATTTCTCTTTTCTTTTCTCCGTATTTCCGTATTTAATTTTTTCCAATAAATTTTTCTATCATTTTGAACCCAAATTTTTGCATTTTATTTAAAAACCAGACTATTTTGTTTGAACCCAGAATTTCAACCTACACTATTATGTATCACTATTGGATTATTTAACTCCTGATTATTATTATATTATTATTGTTATTATTATTATTATTATTATTATTATTATTATTATTATTTTGAAAAACCCAAATATCCTAATTCATTCTATAAAATTTCTAGTTGATTATTTGATGTATGCTAAAGCCCACAATGTGATTTCTTTATTATGAGCCCAATCCTATAACTAATTTATTAAATTGTTTTGAGCCCATAAACCAAGCCCAAATTCAAACCCAGTACCCATATATATTTGTATAGACTCAATGCTATATATTTGTATTCAAACCCCATATTTTCTAATTCAATTCTGATACTCACCCGCTCATTTTCTCTCACATTCTAAACTCCCTCACATTCCCCCAGATTCTCACCCCCACTATCTCACAACTACCCATTATATTTATTATTACTAGTAATTTACACGTGCGTTGCAAGTCTTAATAAAATAAAAACTTTGACATAGTGAGGATTCGAACCTCAAACCTCCTTCATATTAGTTATGTACGCACGTCACACCTGTTGGTCGATTTACAAATGATACTAAGGTCTTCTCCCATTATAATATTAGAGATCAGAGATTTTATATAAACCCCTCCTCCCGTCTCTTTCTCTCCCCGATACTTTCTCTCTCTCCTTCTTTATTTTCTCCTCTGTTCCCAAAAAAAACAGAGGAAACCCTCCCCAACTGTTCACCTTCCCCACAACCGACCCCTCGCCTCCGCTCGCCTCCCCTCGACCACAACCGCCTCCTCGACTGCCCCCCGTCGTCAGCACTCCACCACCATCCAGCCATCTTGCTCCTTCCTCCCTCAAACTCTGCGTCGCTCCAACCGCAAACGCTCGTCTTCCACATCGAGCTCTGCCCGCAGTTGACCGCCTGCCTCCCTTCGCCCTCCACCTTCTCGCTCTCCCTCACCCTCTGCACGCGACTCCACCGTCGCCGCGCTAGCATCCCCCGCAGACACCTCTGCCATCCTCGCCACTCTTGCCCTCCTCGTGACTCTGCTGAACCCTGCCTCTGAGCCTCGCCACAGTCGCCTTCAACTCCGCCAGTCGCCACCATCACTGCCGCATCCCACCCTCGTCGCCTCTAGTCCCCGTCGACCTCCTTCCCATGGACTTCACCCGATACCTTGCAGCCACTGTCCTCGATGCTGCCACCGTCGTCACCCTTAGTCGACCTCCACCCTGTCCTCGCTGTCGCGAACCAGTCGTCGTCGACCCCTGAACGCCAACAGTCGACGCCTCATCTCGCCGCCACCAGTGCCGCTGCTGTGATCAAGGGGAATTGTTCTTTTGAATGCTGACCTTCGATCCCCCTGATCATCATCATCAGGCTTGAATCTGAACCCTTGATCTTTGATCATAAGATCTGGATCCTTGATTTCTTGATCTTTTGAATCTTAGCCGTCCGATCCCGATCGTGATCGCGATCATCATCATCAACATCATCAAGCAATATCCAGCCTTGATCTTGATCCTCATCAAGATCCGCAACCGATCAAGATCTTGATCATCATCATCTCGATCGATCGTGATCATCAAGTGTTATCATCATCGTTTGCGTATCGTCGTTGCTGCCAGGGTTCTCATCTCGTTATTCCTGTATATCGGTATTGTCGTCATCGTCTCTAAGGCAAGTGTCTTCTTGTATAACTTGTTTATTCCGTACAAGAATTTGTTTGAAATACTGCAAGTAGACTTCATTGTTAAATTCCGTTCCGTGTTTTATATACCAATAGTCTGAATTCCTTTATATGTGTATTCCACTTGAATCCCTGTCTACCCGGTATTCATAATCACGAATATCCGTATTAATTCCTGCATTACACGAACACGAAAATGATTAAATAATTATATATGTATAAATATACATGAAGCATGTGTGATTGTATCGTGTGGTTAATTTCATGGCAATAATAATAATAATCTCGCTCCTTGACTTAGTAAGAACATGTAAAATTATTATTTATAAATACCCGTCTAATTCTGGTCTAGATTTCTTACTTGTTCGAATTAAAACTGTATTTATTTCAAGTGCTAAAAACCCAAGAGTACTGTTGTCCAATATTCGTATTTTCATGGTTTAAGTATAAACATGTTTATTTCTTGTATTTAATTGATTGAACTTACATATCATGCATTGTATAGCCTTTGATACTCTCTTAATCCTGTTCCGACACCGTTCTTACCGATTACATGTCACTGTTTACCGACCATGTTACCGTTCGTACCTACCAATCGTGTTTACTATTCATGTTTGCTCATAGTAAAAACATAACAAGCCAGTGGATAAAGGGAAAGACCTAGTAGTGTACAATATAGAAGAGTGTACTCGGAAGGGGGCCCATGTTTCCCGTGTTACCTGTTACCAACCAAGTTACCGACCAAGTTAGCTACATGTTACTGACCAAGTTTACCGACCAAGTTCAATAAGTTACCGAACAAGTTATTAGTCCTGAGAAGACCCAAGTACATTACCTATAGAATCCACCACTAAGTCCAAACGCTCACTTGATTGCGTGCATCAAACATGTGGTATGGGACGCATGATTGCTGCACTAGTTAGGTTAATAAAAGACGTGAGATTAACACGTGAACTTGCATGATCCTATTACATGTTACATGTTCCTGTTGATTCGTTTACTTGTTTACATGTCACTTGTTTCAAGATGTCTTGTTCATGATCCTATTTATATATTATAATGTCTCCTATTACATGAAACTTGATTCTTTGTTTTTTTTCCTGCTCTTTATTTTGTTTGTACTTGCCCCTAGCTTGTGCTACTTACGGCCCGTAACTTGCATTAACGTGTATCTTCTTGTTTCTCCTTTTGTGATAATGTACTTGCATGCGTGGAAGAAGAGTTACCCGAAGGTGTTGCTGATCAAGTGTTTTAGTCATGTTTAATTATCATGTTTCCTTAGTTCATATTTTATTCATGCTACTCTTTATTGTATTTCGAGCGTGTTTGACCCGTAACTATGTTTCTTCCCCGTTGTTGGTTATGAACTGTTTTCTAGTTTACTATTATTCTGTCTGTGATTATATATACTTGCGTGGTTGTTACTATATTGTTGTTATGTATACAACTAATGGATGATGTGTTTGCATCATTCGCTGGGCCTCGGTTATGTGCCGTATTCTCGTATAATGGGAAGCAGGGTGTGACACATGGTATCAGACAGGGTCAGTCCTAAGAAATCAGAGACCCTGTGTGAAACTTAAAATTGGGGTATAATTTAAAAATATTTATTATCGATTTATTGTTTTATGGCTTTATTGTTCCATAAAACAAAATATAACTAAAATATTCAAACAAAAGTATATTTTAAAAGGAAATTCTAATTTTCTATTTCAGTTTGTTTAGACCCCCCTAAATCTGATAGACTCATATCAAAATGATTGCACAAAGAATTAACTCAATTGAATAACATCTTTGGAAAAAGAAAAAAAATCGCAGCAAATTTGAGAATCGCAAACTTTGGAGTTTAGAGGATGATAATCAATTACGTCAAGTGAGAAAGATAATGTTGTATCAATGAAAAAATGATAAAGATTGAACCTTTGATTTATTTGTGAGAAAGTGAAAAAGTTATGAAGAATATGGTTTTTTTCTTCTTCTCTTTTGTTGGAAATTATGACCATCAGCGTGGGTATTTATAGCAAATAGGGATTAGGGTTAGGGTTTCGCCATAACGGGAATTGAATTAGGTCCTTATTTATTTGGGTTACCAATTGACTACATGGAAAAAATTAGTCAAACTCCCAGTTTGACTTGTGTATTTGAATTGCCAGGCAAAAAAACAAGACATTTATAACCTTCTTTGTGATTTTGAACCAACTGAGCTACAATCCTAACTATTAATACAATAGTATTTTTATTACTTACTTAATATTCATATAGTATACTGAATTTTGGGGCCCTTGAAAATTAGGTTTTACACCCGATAATTTCTAAAAGATATAATATATATATATATATATATATATATATATAACTCCTATTTCCCATATCTATATTTTTATACTGTATTTTTGCCTCATTGTACTCTTTTATCTATTTGAGATCCTGTATCTTGTTTTCATTTGAATAAAAATCATTTTATCGTCTCAACTCAATTTTTGGTCCTTTTATCTAATTCAATTGTATGTGCTCTTTAGTCGTCCTTCATGAAGAGTGAGCTGTTCTATGTCATTCATCTCTTTATTTCCCATTTTAATACAATTTGACCAAGTCTCCTGTTGGATCCTATTTGAAGCGGATACCCTAAAACCCACAAACCCGAAACCCTACTATATAAACTCTGTCTCCTAACCCTAACCCCTACCCTATACTGTTAAAACCCAACAACCCGCCGCTACCCCCACGTCTCCTTCGTCCGCGCTTCTCGCATTGCCAAACAACCCAATCCCATCACCTCCGATCTCCATCACCTTCACGTTCGACCACCACAACACCGTCCACCACCATCAATCGTCAACACCACCACAACCTCCATCACCGTCGTCTCCACCATCAACCAAACTCCGAACCCAACTCTGCCATTACCCAAGCTCCGAGAAAACCCACTCCTCACCATCGCCAGTCTCCTCGTCCCCTTACCATCACGATTCCCTCTCCTCGTTGACCCCAACCATCACCTCAGCACCCAACCATCGTCGTCCACCATCGAACCCACCTCCACCCTCTGTTCGAACCCAAAAGCAGAGTCACCGCCGCGCGTTGCGTCGCTTCTCGACGTCGCGCTACTGTTCTGCCACCATCGTCGCTGTTACGCCGTCACCTCGTCACCGTCGCAGGACCCCGCCGTCGCCAAATCTCGCTTTCGCTGCTGGTTCATCGAAGAAGTGAACGAAGAAGAAGAACAACAGATTAAGGCGAGATCAAATCCCAACCATCGGATCGCATCAAGATCCATGCAAACGGGCCAGATCTGATCGCTGTTCGGTGTTCGCCCACAGCGAATCCCAGATCCGCTGTACCGTGTTCTGGCTAGATCCGCTGCTTTGGAGCGTTTTGATTCGCTGAGTTTGCCGCTTCGCTGTTTTGCCGCGCCAGATCCCAGAAGCGTGTTCGCTGTTTTGGAGCGATCTGGTGTGGGGGAAACTCGATCTACGATCGATCTTCGCACGTGGTTCACACGTGTTTTTGGGAGACTTCTTCCGTGATTTTTCGATCCAATTTCCTTCCACAAGTGGATCTAATCGTCGTCAATTAAGGCAAGCATCCCTTGTACAATTTATGTGTTCTAGTACAAGCATCCCTTGAAAAATACCACAAATAGTTAGAATTGTGACTCCTCCTTGACTATCGTTGTTGATCAATATTAAACCTCCAAAATTTATAATTCTAAGAGTCACAAAATTTCATTGTGTTAAATTATAACCACTTGGACTCAGTTCATTCCTTGAACACATGAACATATGAATTAAGGAGCCCTAAATTTGTAGACACATGTTATATCTAGTATTTGATGAACTTGCAACCATTTGACTTGAAAAACAATTATTACTTGCTGTTTGACCACCATTATCCTGTATTTTACATTACACAATAAGTTAGACGCCTAATGACAAATTTCCATGTAATCTATACTAGTAAGATATTCCCTCATGTTGCTGTGCTGAATCTTGCTTCACTGTTTTGACCCCTTTAACATTAGAATCTGAACCCGAGCCCTGAATAGAAAATGTAGATATGGATGTCTAGATGTCGATAGCCTCCGAAATTTTCGAATTTGGCGTTTTGGTCTAGGAGTTATTGTAGTTTTACTGCAGCTGTGTCGGTAGACACAGATTCGTAAAACTGCTGCACACCTTTACCTTGCGAATTAATTTAACTATGTAAACAGCAAGCGTTTGACTTGAAATTTTATATGTAGTTGTTGGACACCCTATAGGACGTTCCCAATTTTTCTTAGAATTAATTTACATTATTTCAATCCTGTTTCACATGTATAAACTCAAATACACAAATTCTGCCTGAACAAATGTAATAAGCCGGGGTTAAGGGAAAGACCATAGTGGTGGACAATATAGGTAAGTGTACTCGGAAGGGAGCCCGTGTTTCCCAGTACTCGGTTCATGAACCTGTTGCACTTGATGTATTCATGGAGTCAGTTACTTGGCTCATGAACCTGTTGTATTCATGAACTCACTGTGTGGGTCTTGAACCTGTTAGTATTCACGAACTTGCTTCGTGAACCTGTTATTTAATTCGTATTCATGAACCGTGCCTGCTTGATACTTGATACCTGAGTACGCCCCCCTATAGACTCCATTACTAGGTCTAAACGAAATTGCATTGTCTGTAGCAACCATGTAGTAAAAAGATGGATGCATGAAGTGCTACCTAGATAGTAATAACTACAAGACTTGAACATGAAACTTGAACATGACACCTGTTACTTGATACTTGATGATATGATACATGAAACATGATACATGAGACTTGAAACATGAAACTTGAACTTGATGCATGTTACTCGATACTTGACAACTTGTTACTTGAGACTTGATACTTGAAATAAAATTTTGACACTAGACTTGGCACTTGTTACATGATACTAGACTTGAGACATGTCACTTGACGTTAGATACTCCTACAGGTTCACTTGTCATGTGTTTTACCATTAGCAATCGTTATCCAGCCTGTTTAGTAAGATGTCCCTCTTGCTAGCTAGTTCTTGGTTTTTCCATTACTTGTTGTATCCCTGTTACATTCTTGATTCCAATTCTTGTTCCCCATTACTTGTACTCGTTTTTACTATTTGTGACCCTAGCTTGCACTAAGGGCATCTTCTCTTGTTTTTTCCTGTTTTCCCTTTTTATATTTATTAAGCAGACGTGGGGGACGAGCTACCTGCTGGAATTGGCAAGCAGACATTTTAGGTTTCGCTTGGAACAAGGACTGGTTTAAATAATTGCTTTCCTTAAGGTATTTATTTCTTCTGCTGTATAAGACTTGTTTCCGAGTTTTACACTTGATCCAGACTTGAAAACAATGTGGACATTATTATTTATTTTCAAACTGTTTTCTGTTGCTTTATAAATTATTCATGCATTCTTGGTTATATATATCTCTCTTGTATATTCTTGTTGTGATGCTGAGTCGATCCTACAGCTTATGGATGATGTTAAAATCATTCGCTGGGCTTCGTCACGTGCTTGTATTCCATGTTTTTGGGAAGTGGGGTGTGACAAGATTTTTAGTGGTATCAGAGCCAAGTTTGGCTAATGTGTTAGTCTAACTAATACATTAGACAGGCTTGACTCAGTCAGGATTAACTCAACATTAAATCAGGCCATGCAACCCCATGAATAATTTGATAAGCAACTCGATCTGGATAGAAGTCTTATCTCATCCATTTTGATCCCTTCACATTCAATTCTTTGATTCGTTGTTTCCCTCCATCTCTTACAGTCATTCTGATTTGTTGATTTCTTATTGGGTACAATTTATTCTTCCGTACCCATATTCTTTTGATTTCAGTACGAGCAATCTCTGATTTTCTGCATGTCTCGTTGATCCCTACTTATTTTCAGCTCGTGTGTCGTTCATTGCTTTCCCTGCCTTGCATTCATTTTCATTTATTGATTCATATTGAGTATCATGTTGGTTATTTCTTCCCTGCTATATTCTCTTCAAATCCGATTTTGCCCATCGACATTCTCCCTTCGTATTCAATTCCTTAATTTTCTTTTGTCTCTTCTAGTTATCCTTCTCTTTAACTCTTTATTGGGTGTAGCTTCATTTTTCTCCTACTTAATTTTCTTTTTATAATTATTTTTTCGAATACTTTCGATGTTTCGATTATTAATTGTTATATTTTTTTTCGACCTCCTACGAAAAAAGTATTTCTCAACAAAGATTTTATTTTTCCGGACAATGGTGTAATTTAACTTCACTTTTCACTTTTGATCGACTATATATTTCTACCGGACTATTTTGATAAGACAATTCTTATTTTGTTATATAATGTTGTTATTACTACTGTTATTATTATTGTTATTATTTTCATTATCATTACAAGTATTATTATTATTGTTGTTACTACTATTGATATTCTTATTGTTGTTTGCATTATTTTATTATTATTATTAATATTAAATTACTTCCACAAAAAAGTTGGGCCCAAACTATATCTTGTCTTGCATTATTACTTTTACTAGTGTTGTTAATATTTTAATATTACTGTTATTATTATTATTATTGTTATCATTCTTTTTGCGATTACTGATATTATTATTGCTATGATCATTGTTATTTGCATTGTTATTCTTATCGATATTAATATGGACTTTTGTTATTATTATTGTTATTGGTATTATTATTTTTTTTCGTTACTATTATTATTATTTTGAGCCTGAGCATGCTCAATTTTATATACATTTCACCACTTCGGTGCAACCTAATGCCGAGATGGCAGATATGCAACTCGATGTCAATGGAGGCAAATTGCAACTGGATATCGGCGAGGCAAAATGTGCAGCCGAATATCCGGACGGCAACTTGCAACTTGATGTCGTAAAGGCAAACATGCAACTTGATGTTAGGGAGGCAAGATTTTCTACCTATTACTAATTGATATTTGAAGACAATTTTTACTTATATAATGAAACTAAAGGTAAAGAAATATTTCCTTTATGACATCTTGTTTATACTGTTACACTTTATGTTTCCATACAATTTTAACTCGTATAGTTGATTTTACTCTATTTTGTGTATAAAATTATTATTACTATTATTACTATTATTACTATTATTGCTATTGTCTTCGTTATTATTTTTGGTATTGTTATCATTATTGTTATTTCTATTGTTGTTATTATTATTCCTGTTAAAGTCATTAGTTTTGATATATACTATATATTTTGAATTATTTGAATTGAAGCTCAATTTTATATTCATTGGCATTATTGTTTATATCTATCTTCAACCATACTCCCTTTGATCCTGGTGTCTCATTCTTTTCTTCCTGCTCGGATCGTCGCTTGGTGTCACGTGGTCTACAACGACATGTCTGGAGCTTGGAACGTCGTCATCAGAGTAGCGCAGCGGAAGCGAGGTAGGCCCATAACCCACAGGTCCCAGGATCCTATTGTGCTTCTCCTTCCTTGCATTGTTTGCTATTCCCTATCTCTTGCATTTGTTCTCATCCGTTGGCTCATTGCTTGGTTCATTTTTTTCTTGTCCATCCCTTCTTCGATTCCAGCTCTATCTGTTTCTCCATCTCTTTGCTTTGTTATCTTGCAAACCTTGTGTTGTTTCTTCTTCATTTTGATACTGGTTACTTCTTTCTTGCATCCCATTTTGCCATCTTTCACCCATTCATTATTTGTTTTAATTCTCCCTATCTTTCGCTCTCCGATTCCAGTTCTGCCTACCCCTTTATCATAATTGTTATCCTTTGTTATTTCGTCTCTTTTGATACTGTTTATTCTCTTCCATGCATTCTATTTGACCACGTTGTTATCCATTTCCTTAATTCTCTGGTGTTGCCCTCTGCCTTGTTCCTTCTCCTTGGGTTCTTTGTTTTGATTACCCAAGTTTGTTTGCTTAGCCCTATCCTATGTACCGCCTAAGCAAATTTCTAGGACGAAATTTTTGTGTAAGGTGGGTAGGATTTGTAACTCCTATTTCCCGTATCTGTATTTTTATACTGTATTTTTGCCTCATTGTACTCTTTTATCTATTTGAGATCCTGTATCTTGTTTTCATTTGAATAAAAATCATTTTATCGTCTCAACTCAATTTTTGGTCCTTTTATCTAATTCAATTGTATGTGCTCTTTAGTCGTTCTTCATGAAGAGTGAGCCGTTCTATGTCATTCATCTCTTTATTTCCCATTTCAATACAATTTGACCAAGTCTCCTGTTGGATCCTATTTGAAGCGGATACCCTAAAACCCACAAACCCGAAACCCTACTATATAAACCCTATATCCTAACCCTAACCCCTACCCTATACTGTTAAAACCCAACAACCCGCCGCTACCCCCAAGTCTCCTTCGTCCGCGCTTCTCGCATCGCCAAACAACCCAATCCCATCACCTCCGATCTCCATCACCTTCACGTTCGACCACCACAGCACCGCCCACCACCATCAATCGTCAACACCACCACAACCTCCATCACCGTCGTCTCCACCATCAACCAAACTCCGAACCCAACTCCGCCATTACCTAAGCTCCGAGAAAACCCACTCCTCACCATCGCCAGTCTCCTCGTCGACCCCAACCATCACCTCAGCACCCAACCATCGTCGTCCACCATCGAACCCACCTCCACCCTCTGTTCGAACCCAAAAGCAGAGTCACCGCTGCGCGTTGCGTCGCTTCTCGACGTCACGCTACTGTTCCGCCGCCGTCGTCGTGTTACGCCATCGCTTCGTCACCATCGCAGGACCCTGCCGTCGCCAAATCTCGCTCTCGCTGCTGGTTCGTCGAAGAAGTGAACGAAGAAGAAGAAGAACAACGGATTAAGGCGGGATCAAATCCCAACCATCGGATCGCATCAAGATCCGTGCAAACGGGCCAGATCTGATCGCTGTTCGGTGTTCGCCCACAGCGAATCCCAAATCCGCTGTACCGTGTTCTGGCCAGATCCGCTGCTTTGGAGCGTTTTGATTCGCTGAGTCTGCCGCTTCGCTGTTTTGCCGCGCCAGATCCCAGAAGCGTGTTCGCTGTTTTGGAGCGATCTGGTGTGGGGGAAAACTCGATCTACGGTCGATCTTCGCACGTGCTTCATACGTGTTTTTGGGAGACTTCTTCCTGAATTTTTCGATCCAATTTCCATCGACAAGTGGATCTAATTGTCGTCAATTAAGGCAAGTATCCCTTGTACAATTTATTTATTCTAGTACAAGCATCCCTTGAAAAATACTACAAATAGTTAGAATTGTGACTCCTCCTTGACTATCGTTGTTGATCAATATTAAACCTCCAAAATTTATAATTCTAAGAGTCACAAAATTTCATTGTGTTAAATTATAACCACTTGGACTCAGTTTATTCCTTGAACACATGAACATATGAATTAAGGAGCCCTAAATTTGTAGACACATGTTATATCTAGTATTTGATGAACTTGTAACCATTTGAATTGAAAAACAATTATTACTTGCTGTTTGACCACCATTATCCTGTATTTTATATCACACAATAACTTAGATGCCTAATGACAAATTTCCATGTAATCTATACTAGTAAGATATTCCCTCATGTTGCTGTCCTGAATCTTGCTTCGCTGTTTTGACCCCTTTAACATTAGAAATGTAGATCTGGATGTCTAGATATCGATAGCCTCCGAAATTTTTGAATTTGGAGTTGTGGTCTAGGAGTTATTGCAGTTTTACTGCAGCTGTGTCGGTAGACGCAGATTCGTAAAACTGCTGCACACGTTTACCTTGCGAATTAATTTAACTATGTATACAGCAAGAGTTTGACTTGAAATTTTATATGTAGTTGTTGGACACCTTATAGGACATTCCCAGTTTTTCTTAGAATTAATTTATATTATTTCAACCCTGTTTCACATGTATAAACTCAAATACACAAATTCTGCCTGAACAAATGTAATAAGTCGGGGTTAAGGGAAAGACCATAGTGGTGGACAATATAGGTAAGTATACTCGGAAGGGGGCCCGTATTTTCCAGTACTCGGTTCATGAACCTGTTGCACTTGATGTATTCATGGAGTCAGTTACTTGGCCCATGAACCTGTTGTATTCATGAACTCACTGTGTGGGTCTTGAACCTGTTAGTATTCACGAACTTGCTTCGTGAACCTGTTATTTAATTCGTATTCATGAACCGTGCCTGCTTGATACTTGATACCTGAGTACGCCGCCCTATAGACTCCATTACTAGGTCTAAACGAAATTGCATTGTCTGTAGCAACCATGTAGTAAAAAGATGGATGCATGAAGTGCTACCTAGATAGTAATAACTACAAGACTTGAATATGAAACTTGAACATGACACCTGTTACTTGATACTTGATGATATGATACATGAAACATGATACATGAGACTTGAAACATGAAACTTGAACTTGATGTATGTTACTCGATACTTGACAACTTGTTACTTGAGACTTGACACTTGAAATAAAATTTTGATACTAGACTTGGCACTTGTTACATGATACTAGACTTGAGACTTGTCACTTGACGTTAGATACTCCTACAGGTTCACTTGTCATGTGTTTTACCATTAGCAATCGTTATCCAGCCTGTTTACTAAGATGTCCCTCTTGCTAGCTAGTTCTTGGTTTTTCCATTACTTGTTGTATCCCTGTTACATTCTTGATTCCAATTCTTGTTCCCCATTACTTGTACTCGTTTTTACTATTTGTGGCCCTAGCTTTCACTAAGGGTATCTTCTCTTGTTTTTCCCTGTTTTCCTTTTTATATTTATTAAGCAGACGTGGGGAACGAGCTACCTGCTGGAATTGGCGAGCAGACATTTCAGGTTTCGCTTGGAGCAAGGACTTGTTTAAATAATTGCTTTCCTTAAGGTATTTATTTATTCTGCTGTATAAGACTTGTTTCCGAGTTTTACACTTGATCCAGACTTGAAAACAATGTGGACATTATTATTTATTTTCAAACTGTTTTATGTTGCTTTATAAATTATTCATGCATGCTTGGTTATATATATCTATCTTGTATATTCTTGTTGTGATGCTGAGTCGATCCTACAGCTTATGGATGATGTTAAAATCATTCGCTGGGCTTCGTCACGTGCTCGTATTCCATGTTTTTGGGAAGCGGGGCGTGACAATATATATATGTGTGTGTGTGTGTGTGTGTGTGTGTGTGTGTGTGTGTGTAATAAAGATGATGACAATTTGGTAATATAAAGTGTATAAGCAGGGGGGGGGCACGACTTGAGTGCAAAATAGATGTGTGCTGTTGTTGATCCCCACCCGAGATTGTGAGCAGCCGCTTTGCTCTCTCTGATGACGTGGTGACATGCAGGGCCCACTCTCTGTGTGTGCTCTCACGGGATTCAAGAGAGAGTGTATGAAAATAGTACGACATCGAAAATCACACAAGAATAAATAATAATAAATAATATAGCCTTTGAGAGGCAGCCAGTGGTGGGCGGGTGTACTATACTATAAATAATTTGTCTGATAAATTGTATAAATTGTCTGAGCCTGGGGCAGGGCCGTTACATCGGGGGCCCTGTGCGGTTGCACCACTCGCACACCCCCAGGGCTGGCCCTAGTATCAGATATCTAATTTATAAGAGTTAGTTTATATTGTCCCGCATCCTCGGGTTTGGGTGGTTTTAGTCATCAACTGAATCACTCCACCTCACATCTCTAGCAACAACTTCTCTTTACTACCACTCTTTTCTCCCATCGACAAGGTTTTTCCTCTTCGCCCTTCTATTTTTTTCCTTTCAAAAAGCCTATATTTCTCTTTACAAACCTTCACGCTGATCTATTATGCCA
This sequence comes from Hemerocallis citrina, assembly GCA_017893485.1. Lineage (NCBI taxonomy): Eukaryota > Viridiplantae > Streptophyta > Magnoliopsida > Asparagales > Asphodelaceae > Hemerocallis > Hemerocallis citrina. The sequence goes on along the minus strand of CM030364.1, from coordinate 210,124,555 downwards.
ACACCGTTGATTAGCTCCGGCTTCTTTTCTTCTTTCGCTTCCACCATCTTCATCGTAGAATTTTCACTTGTCAGCACCTAGAATCATGACATCATCAAAATTCGATCACCCCATCAAGATCCCTCTACAACATATTTATCCAAGCATGTATCCTAAAGCAAAACTCTGACTGGGCTTCTTTTGACGACAACAACCGACTTCACTACGATGACTCTAATATCAAAATTTGCCTTTTTGTATGAACTTTACATGCAATGCACAGCTCTGGTCCGTTTGGCTTTCGTATGCTGAATGTGACACATGATCTGTCCCGACTTCCGTACGAACACTTCGTGCAACGCACCACATCGGTCCGTCCGACATTCATACAATGCTGCAACCTTGATCTACTTTGCCTTTTTTACTCCGCAACTTGGTCCCGTCAACGACCTCATCATAGTTCCAATTTCGTTTCTTCCATGCAAACACTCACTCCTTAATCCTACTTGAGGTTTGAGGGGGAGGTGTTAACATATGTGGATGCTCTCTTATCACATTATTATTCTCTCAAATATATCTGAATCTAACAGAGACGACAATTTTATCGATTAGTATCATGTTGAAAGAAGTGTCTAGAGCACTATGACTGTGTTTTTTTTATCTGAACAGTGATATGACAATGGAGTAATAGCTAAGTTTGCAATGTGGTTGCGTGGGCATTGAACGACTAACCTTAACTTACAAATGCTCACAGAAAAAACTTCTTGTGTTGGCTTCCGCAGTCAATATTCGAGACTATAATGAAATGGGTCGACTAACATGAGTGATATGGGAAAAATCAGAGCCACTAAATTTCAGTGTGCATCTCAAGCTTCCATGGGCAGAACAATAATTTTCTATCAACAACAGGTCCACCACGAGAACATGGGCCATTTCCAGGCCCACCAGGCTAAACTAGGCCAGTAATTAAGTCTTATTTATAGTCTAAGAAAGATGGATTCATAGCAAATTAAGGTTGTCAATAAAATCCCCTAAAAAAAGGATTATTAACTAATTCTATTCTGTTACCATAATAATCTACAATTTAAACTCAAGGACACTTTTTCAAGTCTATCTTTTGCAACTAAATACTAGCCTATACATTTCCTCCACCTTCATTAAAGGGTAATCAATAATTTTCCACCAAAACTATATTCACTATTCTGAGTAACTGACTTGAGCGTCGGAGGGTCTTTCGCTGGGGCCAACCTCGATGTTTAGACTTTGTGCAGGTTCACCGAACATTTTTAGCCGTCTAGATCCCTACCAGGACGTTCTCCACCATTCAGGTTTAGGTCAAGGAGTCTTCAACCATCACAATTCAAATCTGATCGGCGGTCTAGACTGTAATTTTTATCCCTAAAATAACTAATTATCTGATTGTTCCCACACAAAAAAAGCAGCAACAGTTGGCACCGTCTGTGGGAAACTACAGATCTACTTCTCCGATTGGATATCGCCGACAAAAAATCACTTTCTGTCATGCCCCGAGCCTGATCAGGTTGGACTCACCACCTATGTGTACGTGTCTATGCTTTGCCTATGCATCTAAGGATCTAACCACGGCCCTACCACAAGGCATAGCCTCACCAAAAGTGCTATAGCATGTTAGGTACTCTTGGATCATGGAAAACCTAATATATGCACTTATACACTCATTTTCACCACCTATGTAAGGCTAAACTTAATTCTCTTTCTACTATGTTCTATTCTTTATTCAAATATTTCGTCAAACACCTTATGTGCATGTTATGTATATTCACAACATTGAGCTTGTGCCATGCAGTCACTAATCTAACTATGGCCCATATACTCTTTTAAGCTCAACACAAATCCAAGTCTACTAACATATATCTAGAAAATTTGGGGTATTACATTCTCCTCCCCCCCCCCCCCCCCCCCACCCCACCCCATTCTTAAGACTTAACATTCTCATTAAGCTCGGGACATACATGATCGCCTTGTACCAACCGAAGTAGATTGGAGTACCTGATTCTACTAGCGTGTTGTCCTTGATCTCACTACCAGAGTATGACCCTTAGCTTCTTCTCACACATACATTTTTTCACGCCCGAACAGGTTGGAGTCACCACCTATGTGTACGTGTCTATGCTTTGCCTATGCGTCTAAGGATCTAATCACAATCCCACCATAGGGCATAGCCTCACTAATAGTACTATAGCTTGTTAGGTACTCTTGAATCATGGGCAACCTAATATATGCACTTATACACTCATTTTCACCATCTTATGTAGGATTAAACTTAATTCTCTTCCTACTAGTTTCTATTCTTCATTCAAATATTTCATCAAACACCTTATGTGCATGCCATGTATGTTCACAACCTTGGGCTTGTGTCATGCAGCCACTAATCTCTCTAAGGCCCATATACTCTTTTAGGCTGACACAAATCCAAGCCTACTAACATATAGCTAGGAAATCTGGAGTATTACATTTTCACCCATGGATCAAAAAGGAAAGGGAAGGAAGCTACCGCTCGTTGTCAAGCCGATCCCTCCTCCTCTGCCAGGGCAACCACCTCGCCCGTCATCACAACCTCCTCACCCACCATCGCAGCCTCCTCCTTGCATGGCTGCATTAGTGGGATTTCAACTCTGTCGTCCTGACCCCCGTCCAATTGAGAACCGGGGGCCAGTCCGCACGACCTCTCCCTCCATAGTGCCCTTTGCAGTGCTCCCTACGCAGACAGATCTTTGCGACATCATTAACTCCCAATAGCAAGGGATGGATCTCCATCGACGCTTAGATGAAAAGGGCGCCTAAGATGAAGTTCCCCGATCAGAACACTAGGGGAGTAAGAGAAATCATTCCCCTCGTCGAGAGAAGTCCAGACGATCATCCTCACCATGGGAGCGAAGAAACAAGAGGAGCCCAACTCTAGTCAGTCGGTGAGCTCCCAAGAATAGCAAAGAAGAGGATGCACCTATCACCAAAGCAGAATTCTGCAACTTCAAAGACCAAGTTCTTATTGTCTTCTAAGTTCCTTCGAACAGGGACTGTCAAATAAGTGATCACCACCCACGAACTGTGCAAAGAGAAGAGTCCCGCTAGTCAACCCGATTTGAGTGGTGAGAAGATGTGGTCCTTCATCCCCTTCAAGAGATGGAGGATCGCCTCACTCGGATTGGTCAAGAGGAGGGACGCCAAGGTAGGAATACTGCCCCATCCAACATCTCTTCACTAAATCTATTCTTGAAGCACATGTTCCAGAGAACTTCAAGCCTCCTTCAAGTCATACAACGGTGAATCCGACCCAGCAGATCACATCTAGAGTTTCAAAGCTCTCATGATGATTCACCGAGCCTCTTACGTGCTCCTCCGTAGAACATTTCCAGCAACATTGAAAGTATCAGCATGGGAATGGTGTTCTCGTCTCTCTTTGAAGTTTATCTTCTCTTTCAATCAGCTCGTAGAGCTCTTCTTCACACACTTCGTCACCAATCATTAGACCGAGAAGACGAGAGCTTCCTTGCTGAAGTTAAAACAGGGGGGCGGGGGCACTCAAGAACTTTGTCAGATGCTTCACAGCTTAGACTCGGTGGTGGCGGCTACTGCCTTTAGACACAATGTCAGCCATGCTAACTTCAAAGTATATATAGCCAAGACACCTTAGACTCGGTGGTGGCGGCTACTGCCTTTAGACACAATGTCAGCCATGCTAACTTCAAAGTATATATAGCCAAGAAGACTTCTCGGAACTTCTCTGAACTCCTGCAAAGAAGTGAAAAGTACATCCGGGCTGAAGAGGTTCTACATCCCCAGGGCCAGGGGGAGCCCTCATCCGGGAGCAAATAGAAGAGTACAAACAAAGAGGGACCGAAGAAGTCCCCGAAGGATGGTTCTGGTCAACGTCGCTGTCCTCTAATCCCTCTCTTTGATAAGTTCACCCCTATCAATGCTAGTATATCAACTCTCCTTATAGAAATTGAAGGAGAAGTGCTATTGTGCACTCTTCCTAGAATGAACAGGCCAGGCAAGAGAAGGATAAGAGCTAGTGGTTTCAGTTTCATAAGAGCCATGACCATAACATGGATGACTGCCGAGCCCTCAAAAATGAAATTAAAGCTCTGATTCACCGAGGTTATCTCTCCAAGTACACCCAGAAAGACAAGGTTGAGCCTCCTCAGGTTTAGGGAGCTAACAAAAGTGCAGAGAAAAATCATGAGTCTCAGGATTCAAAGTGCATGGTCGTTTTCCACTTCATCCACGGAAGACTTATAGGTAGAAAATATAATTCCTCCCGAAAGGCGTTCATATGAGAACTTAGTGCACAAGTTCCCCCCCCCAAGAGCTTGGGGTTCTAATCCCTTCTCGGACAAAGATCTAGAAGGCATCTGAACACCTCATTATAATGCACTAGTAATCAGCCTATGCATGACAAACCATGAAGTGCACCACATCTTGGTGGATAATGGTAGCTAGGTGAACATCCACCTCTTAGAAGCTTTTGAGGGCCTCAAGCTCTCCAGGGACTGTCTGAAATCCATCGGCTATACCCTCCATGGGTTCTCCGGGGTTCTAGTCTAGCTTGAAGGAATAGTCACCCTCGAGATGACTGCAGGAAAAGTCTCAGCTACCCGTACTGAGGCCATGGACTTCATGATCGTTAATGTAAAAGCCACCTACAATGCCATCATCGACTGTCCTGGCCCAACAGTTTTTCACTCCGTAGCTTTGGTCTTCCACATGCAGATGAAGTTCCTCACATTAGCAGGGATTGGAGAGGTTAAAGGAAGCCAAGAAGCAGCTCGGGCAAGTTATATAGCCACAATGGGGGGCACAATCTTCCCCCTTGATGTCGTAGAACTCCTTCAAGAGAGGACTCTTGACTTCGATCCCATGGATGAACTAGAAAAGATTTCCTAATTCAAAGATGATCAGACCAAGTTTTTTGGGGTAAGCAAAGTTCTCTCCAACCGAGTCAAAGAAAAATTTGTCAGTTGTATCAGGGAAGACTGAGACTTGTTTGTAAGTAACCATTTCATCTAGCTAGCATTGATGCCCTGATCAATTCCACATTCGGTTACGAGCTCCTCAGCTTCTTGGATGCCTTCTCAAGATGCAATCAAATCCAAATGTTCCCTCCCGACATCTGGAAGATATCCTTCATCACCGACCAAGACCTCTATTGCTAGCGGGTCATGCCATTTGATGAGTGTATTTTTTACAAAACTTTTATTACTCTTTTTACGTATTAAAATTGCAAGTTCTCTTTATTTCATTAAATTTTATCTTCTTTCGACTTATTTTTATTTATTTGTTTGTTCTTGAAGGAATGAGATGGATAAATGCAAAAGGTGAACGTTTTGGTAAAATCAAGGAAGAAAATAAGGATAAAGATTTCAAAATTCAAATTGAATCTATATGATTAAAATTGATTATGGGATTAAATTAGTTGAATGATTAGTTTAAAATCTTAAAGATTAATCTTAATCTTTATGTTTTAACTAATTAATTATTTAAACTTAAAACTTATCCTATTTATTAATTACCTCTCCTCCCCTTCATGAAAAGGCAACACCTAGAACTTGTACGGCTGTTTTGAACATAAAAATGGATGAATCTTAACATTTGTTCTAAATCAAAGATGTCAGTCATTGAGTCTTCTTTAAAACGAGCACTCATACGTTATGAATGGAGTTCTGTAGCTCCGAAAAAATCATTTCATTGCAACTGTGCAAAAAAATTCGAGAACATGAAATTCGGGTTGAGGGTTGAGGGTCTAAATTGGCTGTAATTGTGTTTACTTTTTTGGATTTCTTTGACTGCTATATATAAAGGCTGATACGAACTCTAGAGATTAGAAAATATCTTGGAGGTTAAGAAAATGGAGGAGAAGATTCATAACACCATTGGAGAGCAAAAGCCATAGCATTCATCAAGATCATCTAGAGTTCTTTCTTCTCTTTTATTTTTCATTATGCAATTCAATACAATGTCTGTTAGTTTCAAATTTTCTACAAACTAATTTTATTTTTCTAGGAGTTCAATGTAGCATAGCTTTGAAAACACAATTTGAATTTCATTATTACTTTATTCTTCTACTTTTCTATGGTTGTGTGTTTAATTTTTGTTCTTAACGCTTACAATTATTTGACCAACTATTACTTAGTTTATTGAATCATGGGGGATGTTGTGTAACAACCTCAAAATAATTTTTTAAATTTTTTGTCCACACGTGCTTTACACATGTTTTTCTTTTATGCACGTGTTGATTATGAATTAATGAAATGTGCATAAAACCTTTTATTATGATTAATTTAAACTAGTTTTATTAAATCCATATTAAATTGAGTAGCATATATTATTGTATTAAATAAAATTTCTAATATTTTGTGTGCAGTTTATGTGCACACACAAATACATAGCAAGCAAGTGTTTTACCTTTGCATTTGGCTGGCCAAGCCAATAGTAGGGAAAAGAAAATTTTGAATTTTGTTAAGGGGGTTTTGGGTAGTTAACAGGCTTGAGCGGATAGTTTTAAAAACTTCCCATTTCTTATCCTTTATAAAATCTTTATCCGGCCATGCTTAAGAAAAAGAAAATTTTACATTTGTTGCACTTTCAAAATCCTTGATGTTGGCTTTTGGAGCTCAGATTTTGGAGGAGAAGATTGGAGATTTTGCTAGGAGTCTAATTGCTAGGGATTCATCAAAAGAGGTGAGTGTTTCCTAAGTTTTCTAGTGCTTTGTAGCTTATGCATGCTTAGATGTGAATATATAGATGATGATTAAGTTCATATGTGAAATATATATGTGTAGAGGTGTTCTCAAGATTTTCTCTAAATCAATATAGGAGTAATTTCATTTTAAATAACATTTACCATGGTAATTATATTACATGCTTGTGAAATTTTATAGATGAATATTTCTCTAAATTTATTGTATGCATTATTCATGTGATTTCATTTGTTACTATGAATTTAACTCTTGAATGTGACAAATTTATACTTTGCAAATTGTGTGTTAAATTTTCATATAAAATCTAAGTAAATTGAGATAAACACAAATCCATGTCGAAATGTGCTAGATTAAATAAGTTCACCTCTGCAAATTAATTAGAAATCGTAATATAGTGTATAAAATTGTGAGAAAGATTGTGGAATCGAGTTATGACTAAATTTTCATCTTAGATATGAAACAGAGAATTTTATGCTAAAAAAAACATATTTGTATAGTTGTAGATAGTGAGTGAGGCGTGAGAGCCTAGTCTTGGAGCTCGGGTTCGGTCTCTGTGCACAGTGCCCACCTGGTCGCGAGTTCGAGTCCTTTTGGGCCTTGTTTCTTTTTAAAATCCTATAAGTTTTTAAACAGTAGACATACATATATAGATAAATTTTGTTAGGGGGTGTTTGGTAGGGGATTATTTTTTGTTTTCTGGGAATCTTAACTTGGGAATTTAGTTTTCCATGTTTGGTGTGTTAATTTTTAAATTCAGATTCCCAGAAAACTAAGATTCCTAGGAAATTTTTTTGCCACAATTCCCACAAAAAATTTCCCATGGGAAGGGGTGGGATTTTTAGATTCCCAAGTACTTGGAAAAATGTTAGTTACTTGAAAAGAAAGATATGCCCCCTCGTCGTCTTCTCCTTCCCCTTCTCCGACATCACCAGGTCATTTAGCAGTCGAAGCAGCCGCAGTCGAACAGCGGGCGGTGGACTCTGGCGATCCGCCTGTACCTCCGCCTCTTCTCCACCGCTGCTGACGACGACGATGATTCGGGGAGGGAGCGGAGCATGAGGTAGGTGAGGACCTCCTTGTCTTTGACTGTGAACGCCGCCGTGAGGGCGAAGATCGCAACGGGAAGGAGCTTGAGGGAGGCGACATTGACGGGGTGGATTATACACTTGGATTTGGGGTTCTTCATTTTCCTTGATAGGTGAGCAATTTTTTGTGGCATTTTCAAACATAGGATTTTCCTATGATTGATCTTTGATCTTTGATCTTTGATCTTGCTCTTGCTGTTTTGTTTTGCATTATTTTGCATTATTTGAGGATGAGAGAGGTATTTTGGATAATAAGATTAATATTCGCAGGAAATATATAGCTCAACTAAACATAGGAAATTAAGTTTCCAACTAACATTCCCAGAGATGTTTAAGACCTACAAAACATGTTTTAAACATTCATTGGAATCATAAATCCCAGGATTTATGATTCCTGGGTGTAATGCCCCGATTTAAATTTAATGAATTTTTTTTTATTTTTGCACGTAGTGTGCACGTGCATTATTTTGGTAATATTAAATGTTATGATTATTTTCTTTATGATGAGTATAAATATTTAGATATGTGCTCTTTAATTATTTTTGTATAAGCCCTTTTTCAAATAGACAAAAGAAGCTTTTCTTTTTAAAAGCCCAAATCTAATTTAATTGTTATTTTTTTTATAATTATTATTTGGCCCAAAAACTAAAGCCCATGAGCTATTTTATTTTTAAATACAACTTGTAATGTAGAATACATTTTAAAGATTATTTTTATGCAAAATATAATGTACAAATTTTAAATGGAGACCAAGTTGCATACACGTGCACTACACGTACACGTGCAATGTGCACAAGGCATGGCCGGTTGGAGCTTTAGGAGGGAAAAGAATTTTTTAAGTGAAGACATGGTGGTGGTGGTCACTTAATCATGGGTAGTTAGTGTAACTCCTCCTTAAATCCTAGCCATTTGTTCCTAACTCCTACTTCAATCCTAGCCTTCCATTTTTCTAAATTTTTAGTATATAAATACGCCCCCCCTCCTAGCCTAGTTATTCTTGTGCTTATTATTTCCTCCAAACCTATAGTTCAAAATACATTATCTAGTAGTTTATTAAGTGAGTAAAAGATTGAGAGATTGTGTGGGGATTGTGCTTGCATCCAAGAAAAGAAGGCCGGCATCAACAAGGGGAGGCTCTCGATTTTGGCATTGTGGAAGGCTCGAGTGCGCGCTTCTAGGAGGAGGATCGTCCGTTTGTAAGGACATTCGTTTAGGAGGTTGCTAGTTGTATTTCTCTCCAAATAAGGTGGGTAAATTTTCTATGTTTCTAATTAGGAATGCATGCTAGATTTGAATGGAAAGAATGATGCATGAAAAAAATTAATAAGGGTACACATTAAATTGAAAAAAATGAACTATTGATTGGTTGAAATGTTGATATGAAATTGTATGTGGTTCCATTAGTAAAGTCTAAATTTTGTGTGAATTGATTATAGCCATAGATTGTTTGAAGAAAATTTCATTATCTACATTAAGAATTATATGCAAAAGTTAGTAGAATGACAATGCTACTTTATGTGTTTAAGGAGATCTTTGTGATAATGTTGAAATGAATGAATTAAGATATAGATTGTATGTTTGGGAAATGATTAAAAATAGAGAATTAGTAAGAAGTTGCTAATAAAAAGATTAGTGGTGTTAATTGTTGAGAAATGTCGAAAAAGAAGAAATGTGGTAGCATTAGTTTATAATTCGTATTAATTGTATGAAAAATATGTATTAATTATTGAAAAAATTATTTTCTATATACTGGAGTATAATTTATGATGATATTAGTCAATCTGGAAATTTACAACAAAATTTTATAAAAAGCAAAGTGAAATGAGAGCTTGTTGAACATCGAAATGTTTAATAAACAGAGGGAATTGTTTTAAATAAACTTCGTGTTGCACTATTGACAACTTGAGCGCATAGCTCAATTGGTTGGGATGCTTTTATTTGCTACAGTAAGGGTTCGGGTCTCATGAGATGCTGGTTCGAATCCCCTTAGCAACATACTTTTTTGCATCTTGTGGAAAAAAAAAATAAAGTACAGCGGCCGAGAGCATTAGATGCTCTCAGCCACTCTTTCTAATGCATACTGCGTTCGGCCTAGTGGTCTGTGCCTTGGGAGGTTTTCCCTGTGGTCGTGGGTTCGAATACTCGGTTCGGCCAGTATTTTGTTTGGGGGAAAAATATTTTTTTGAGGATTTTTAATGATTAAAAAATTACGAAAAAAATATGGTTATTATCCTAAAATTATGTGGGACTTGTGAAAAATAATTTGAGGATTATTTGCATTAAATGGAGTATGTTTTGAAAATAAATGTATAATTTAGAACTATGATTATACACTTGTATGTTATGAAAGTTGCACCTTGCAAAAAGACTTGAAATAAAATTTTAGCAAAGAAGTGAAATAAAGATAGAAATTACATTATGTGATGTGATGTGAATTATTCTCATTGGAGAATAATGTGAAAATACAAAATGTGAATATTCAATAGTGTTGTGATTATATTGATGAAATCCATGGGGAATAATTGAATTCCATGTATGGCTATGGACCTATGAATAAATTAGAGATCATGTTATTGAAAAAGAAAATCTGTTATGATTATGAAGATGAACTTATGAGCTGGAAATGCTCAATTTTGGAAATTGTCAATTGGAATTGAAACAAAAGAGTAGCTAAGTCTCCCCCGGCAATTGGAAAGAAATAAAATGAAATTTAAAATGAAAGACCTAGGTTGGTCATGTTTGAATGAATGAATATATTCGGTTTAGTGGAGAGGCTAACTCTAGAGTTTTGATTTTGTTCATGATTCTAATAAAAACTAAGGATTAGTACATATTGGAGACGTGATGAAAGTGAGAGAAAAACACAAGTATGAGAGTTAGAGTTTACGGTGCGGGTGTGTGAGCCACAGAATGCATGCTTGATGAGTCAAGACATGGCGTTGGCACAACTCAGTAATGATCGGACTTTAGCAACGCTTGTGGGATGTTTGGTGACTACAAGATGATCGTGTTCAGGGAGGAGGCTGAATTGCCACAGAATGCATGCTTAATGAGTCAAGACATGGCATGGAATTCCCCTCCAGGGTTCTGTATATGTGCTTGTACTCATAGATCATCTAGGATACTCACCGTAGTTACAGTTGTAGATTAAGTCATGACGAGGGATTGAACCCTACAAAGATGAAGAACGAATAAGAGGCTTGCCCTCGGACCTATGTAGTATGGGATGCATAGAATCTGAACAAGTGTGCATTAGTGTCATATAATATAAATAATTGCATTAAGGACTAAGTGCACAATCACATCACGACATCATTAGGGTTTTCCCATTAGTTTGATATGTGATAAGTTTGTGTTTGTTAAATATGGAAAATAAGTTATACTATTTCCGGCATGGAGAGGATGGCCGTGTATAAAGTTCATCGGTTGAATAAACTGACGTACCCACAGTTTTGTATGCAGGGTAATGACATGATAAAGATTAAAAAGGAACAGATGCTTAAAGATTATTCAATGTTGTTGTACATTTATTTAAATGTTGTAAATTTACTTCCGCTGTGCAATGTAAAGTGTAAAGTTTCATGTAAACTCTGGTGTAAAGTGAAAAGTTTTAAATTCCTTGTAAAATTGTACTAAATGAAGTGTAAAGATCCTGTAGAACTCTCAAATTTAGTTGTATTTGGGATTCGAGGCGTTACAGAGTAGTATCAGAGCCACGCTTCACACTTGTACAAATTTATAAGGAACGACACCCTGGAAGTGGACATTAGAGTGTGTGTTTGAGTCTAGAGATTTAAATGTAAGTGACTTACATTTGTGTTGCTCTATGACTTATGGTTCTTCCTCTCTATTTCTAAGATGGCTGATTACTTCGACCCTGCTAGAGACGACGACTGGCATATCATCGAGGAAGAGTACCATCCTCGACAAGCAGATTTCGAGGAAGAGTACTACCCAGGGCAAGCAGATTCTGATGGAGAAGAATGGCCTGAATCCCGAGAGATCACCCCACCTCCGGATTCATCTGATGACTCTTCTGATGAAGAAGAAGAACCAGTTCCGAATGGTCTTGTGATATCTCTTCAGATGCAGGTAGAAACACTGCGGGAGAGAGTCGGATTATTGGAGGCTCAATTGGCAAAGTGTACGGATGACTTTGCAGTTCTCAGCCATCGGGTATGGGAACTCGAGAAGAAGAAGAATCTGACCGATATGCTGAAGGAAGAAGTTGATGAACTACGGGGAGAACTTCGAGAAGCGAAGAGGAACCGTAGGAGTTAGACTGTTGTAGCTTCTACTATTTTTATTCTGATGTCAAGAAATGTTTTTCAAATCGAATGTATAAAGTTTGGAATTTAATGAAATGCAGGTTGATTAAAAATTCATGTCTTATACTTCGAATTTAATGGATCTTTTGCATCAGAATATGGCTAGAAGAGGAGCTAGAAACAGTGAAGGTCTGGATCTGGAAACAGATATTGCGAGGGTCTATCAGACGCTCAACGCCGTGGCCATGAACCAAAACCAAGGAAGGGGGCCTGTGAATTCGGTGCCCGAAGCGATCAAACTCGTGGAATCGTTCAAACGGATGAAATCACCTGTGTTCGAAGGGAAGTCAGACCCTGTTGCAGCTGACAACTGGATTCTTCAAGTAGAGACAATCTTCGAAGTGCTGGAAACCCCTGAAGGCAGCAAGGTGAAGTTGACGACTCTGCAACTTGAGAAGGATGCGGCTGTTTGGTGGCAGTCGATGAAGAGGACAATGGGGGGGCGTAGTTCTCGGCTGGGAGGAATTTCTGGAAGAATTCTGCAGTCACTATTTTCCCTCCGACGTCCAAGAGAAGAAGGCTATAGAGTTTCTATCACTACAGCAAGGTAGCATGTCCGTAAGAGAGTACGAGACCAAGTTTACTCAGCTCTCTAGGTATGCTCCTAAATTAGTGATGGATGAGGCTAAGAAGGCTCGTAAGTTCGAGCATGGATTGAGGCTGAGCTTGAGGTCCCGGATGATACCTCTTGGTATCAGAAGATTCGACAAATTGGTCAAGAGAGCAGCAGCCACTGAAGCAGACATGGAGCAGTTTCATGTTGTTCAGAATCGGAGGAACAACTAGCAGTCTGGAAAGAGGCTCGCCAATTCTGGGAATTTCAAGAGACAACCATCTGCACAAAGGTTCAAACCGACAGGGACGAATGCAATTAGTGTGGCTGGAGGACCTGGGAATAATGTGGTGAGACCTCCTGTGGTGACTTGCTTCAACTGTGGTGAGACGGGACATTACCAATCTCAATGCCCCAAGCCACGGAATGGTAATCGCAATGTACCAATGCAGCAGACTGAGAAGAGATCATACCAACCAGGGCAAGTATTTGCCTTGACGGAAGCTAATGTCGATGAGGTTGATCATGTCATCACTGGTACGAGGGCAGATGTTTAGAGGTTTATGTTATTTCTTTTTCCCGTCTATTTGGTGAACTGTTACGTAATGAGTGTGTATTATGTAATAGGAGAACTTTATCTTAATGGAATGAAAGCTGTTGTGTTGTTCGATACTGGATCCTCTCATACTTTTGTGTCTCCTAAATTTGCTAAAAGTGTTGGGAGTTGAACCGAAAATTTTTCCAGGCAAGATCTTAGCAGTAGCTACTCCATCAAGGGAAACTTTAACCACTGATCGGTATTATGCGGATTGCGAGATTGTGATTGGGGATAGAATCTTTGGTATTGATCTAATCGAGCTGACTATCTTGGGAGTCGATGTTATCATTGGCATTGATTGGATGTCGGTGTACAGTGCAAGCATCGAGTGTAAGACCAAGACGGTAACAGTGAAGGCTCAAGGAGGACCTGAAGTCACTTTCCAAGGGAAGAAGAAGTGTTCTAGGCTGGTGGCAGCTATCCACAAGGAAGGGATTCCTGTGGAAGTGCAAGGGATTCCTGTGGTTCGGGACTATCCGACTGTGTTCTTGGATGATTTCCTTGGGTTACCCCCGCATCGTAATGTAGAGTTCAGCATCACTGTTCAACCGGGAAGTGCACCCATTTCTAAGGCACCGTATAGGATGGCTCCAGGAACTGGATGAGGTGAAACGGCAAATTGAGGAACTGTTGGAGAAAGGCTTTATTCAACCTAGTGCGTCACCTTGGGGAGCACCAGTGCTTTTGGTAAAGAAGAAGGATGGATCGATGAGAATGTGTATCGATTACCGAGAGCTGAATAAGGTCACAGTTCAGAATAAGTATCCTATTCCTCGAATTGATGACTTGTTCAATCGTCTACAAGGAGCAGCTATTTTCTCCAAAATAGATCTTCGATCAGAATATCACCAAGTTCGAGTGAAAGCTGAAGATGTGCATAAAACTGCATTTAGAACTCGACATGGGCATTACGAATTCCTAGTTATGCCATTTGGAGTGACGAATGCACCCGCAATCTTTATAGATTTGATGAACAGAGTTCTGAGGCCATTCATTGATTCTTTTGTCGTGGTGTTTATTGATGATATTCTCGTGTACTCCAAGTCAGAGGAGGAGCACACCGAGCATCTGGAAGCAGTTTTGAAGAAGCTGGAAGAGCAGGAGTTGTATGCCAAGCTATCCAAGTGTGATTTCTGAAAATCTGAAGTGGCATTCCTAGGTCACATCCTTTCTAAGGAGGGAGTGGCAACTGATCCTCAGAAGATAGAGGCAGTGAGAGATTGAGCTAGGCCTACTACAGTAAAGGAAGTCAGAAGTTTTCTTGGAATGAATGGATACTACAGGAGATTCATTCAAGGTTATGCTCAGATAGCCGTGCCGCTTACTGGTCTGACCAAGAAGAATGTGAACTTCAAGTGGACTGAGCAATGTGAGGCAAGCTTTCAGGAGTTGAAAGAGAAGCTGACTACTGCACATATTTTGGCTTTGCCTAGAGCAGGTGTTGAGTATGATGTCTACAACGATGCTTCACATCGTGGGCTTGGTTGTGTCTTAATGCAAGAAGGAAGAGTAATCGCTTATGGGTCTAGGCAACTACGACCGCATGAGAAGAATTACCCGACTCATGATCTGGAGTTGGCTGCGATTATCTTTGCCCTGAAGCAATGGAGGCACTACGTGTACGGCGAGAAATTGAACATGTACACGGACCACAAGAGTTTGAAGTACATATATCTACAGAAGAATCTGAATTTGAGGCAGCGGAAATGGTTGGAAGTGCTCGAGGACATGCGACCTGAGATCAAGTATCATCCTGGGAAAGCTAATGTTGTTGCTGATGCACTTCATCGCAAGAGCAGTTTATCCAGTTTGATTACAACTCAGAAGCACCTGATTGAAGAATTGGACCGAGCCGGTATTGAGGTTGTCTTGCAAGGATTGGGAGCATCTTTAGCTCAGTTGAGGCTTCAGCCTACTTTGAATGCAAGGATCATTGCAAGTCAGGAGGTTGATGCTGATATTTTGGAGATGAAGGAGCAGGTTGGTGCTGGCAGGTTGCCCGGATTTCAGATCAGGGATGAAGTGCTGTGGTTTGGAGAGAGGCTGTGTGTTTCGAATCAGGCGGACCTGAAAGAGAGTATTCTTCAGGAGGCACATGCTACTCTTTTGTCGGTACATCCTGGGAGTACTAAGATGTACAAAGACATCAAACCGCATTTCTGGTGGTCAGGTTTGAAGCGGGATGTGGCTGAATTTGTGGCGAAGTGTGAGGTTGGTCAGCAAGCCAAAGCAGAAAATCAGAGATCCGGAGGTCTATTACAACCGTTACCTATTCCGAAATGGAAGTGGGATAACATCAGTATGGATTTCATTACGGGATTGCCTAAGAGTCCTAAAGACAATGATGTAATTTGGGTTATAGTCGATCGACTAACCAAGTCCGCTAACTTTTTGGCGATAAAATTCACTGCTTTGATGGACAAGTTAGCTGAGTTGTATGTTGGCGAGATCGTCCGGCTCCATGGTGTTCCGTCAACTATTGTGTCTGACCGAGATGCGCGGTTTACTTCGCATTTCTGGAGGAGTCTTCAGACAGCTTTGGGTACAAAGACAGATTTCAGCACTGTTTTCATCCGCAAACCGATGGGCAGACCGAGAGAGTCAACCGTATTCTTGAGGATATGCTTCGGTGTTGTATACTAGACTTTGGAGGCAGTTGGGAAAGGCATTTACCTTTGGTAGAGTTTGCCTACAACAACAGTTTTCAGACTAGCATTGGGATGGCGCCGTACAAAGCTTTGTATGGCAGGAAGTGCAGAACACCTGTTTGTTGGTTTGAAGTTGGGGAGCGTCAGTTGTTTGGTCCTGAGCTTATGCAGCAAACCTCTGAGAAGATTGATCTGATCAGGAAAAGGTTGGTAGAGGCTCAGTGCAGGCAGAAAGCTATGCAGACAACCGGAGAAGGGACCTTGAGTTTGAGGTCGGTAACGTCGTCTTTCTGAAAGTATCGCCCAGTAAAGGTGTGATTCGATTTGGCAAAGGCGGGAATTTAGCCCCGAGATTTATAGGTCCGTACAAGATATTGAAAAGGATTGGGAGAACAGCTTACCGGCTTTAATTACCGGAAGAGTTATCTCAGGTGCACAATGTCTTTCATGTGTCTATGCTGAGAGGTTATATTCCAGATCCGAGTCATCATTTGCCTGAAGTGCCGGAAGGTTTGCAGTTGGATCTGAACTACATCGAGTCTCCTGTCGAGATTGTTGATCGTCGAGAGAAAGTCTTGAGGAATAAGACGATACCGATGGTCAAGATAGTCTGGAGAAACCATTTGGTTGAAGAGGCTACTTGGGAGTCTGAGGAGAGGATGTTGAAGGACTATCCTGAGCTTTTTGTTTGATTTATGTTTTGTATTTTGTATTTTTCTTGTGCTTGTTGTGAGTGTTTTCTCGCTCTTGACTGTAGTTCCAGGGACAGAACTATTCTAAGGAGGGAGTGTTGTAATGCCCCGATTTTCATTTAATGAAAATTATTTTTTTATTTTTGCACGTAGTGTGCACGTGCAATATTTTGGTAATATTAAATGTTATGATTATTTTCTTTATGATGAGTATAGATATTTAAATATGTGCTCTTTATTTATTTTTGTATAAGCCCTTTTTCAAATAGACAAAAAAAAGCCTTTCTTTTTAAAAGCCCAAATCTAATTTAATTGTTATTTTTTTATAATTATTATTTGGCCCAAAAACTAAAGCCCATGAGCTATTTTATTTTTAAATACAACTTGTAATGTAGAATACATTTTAAAGATTATTTTTATGCAAAATATAATGTACAAATTTTAAATGGAGACCAAGTTGCATACACGTGCACTACACGTACACGTGCAATATGCACAAGGCATGGCCGGTTGGAGCTTTAGGAGGGAAAAGAATTTTTTAAGTGGAGTCATGGTGGTGGTGGTCACTTAATCATGGGTAGTTAGTGTAACTCCTCCTTAAATCCTAGCCATTTGTTCCTAACTCCTACTTCAATCCTAGCCTTCCATTTTCCTAAATTTTTAGTATAAATACCCCCCCCCCCCCCCAGCCTAGTTATTCTTGTGCTTATTATTTCCTCCAAACCTATAGTTCAAAATACATTATCTAGTAGTTTATTAAGTGAGTAAAAGATTGAGAGATTGTGTGGGGATTGTGCTTGCAGCCAAGAAGAGAAGGCCAGCATCAACAAGGGGAGGCTCTCGGTTTTGGCATTGTGGAAGGCACGAGTGCGCGCTTCTAGGAGGAGGATCATCCGTTTGTAAGGACATTCGTTTAGGAGGTTGCTAGTTGTATTTCTCTCCAAACAAGGTGGGTAAATTTTCTATGTTTCTAATTAGGAATGCATGCTAGATTTGAATGGAAAGAATGATGCATGAAAAAAATTAATAAGGGTACACATTAAATTGAAAAAAATGAACTATTGATTGGTTGAAATGTTGATATGAAATTGTATGTGGTTCCATTAGTAAAGTCTAAATTTTGTGTGAATTGATTATAGCCATGGATTGTTTGAAGAAAATTTCATTATCTACATTAAGAATTATATGCAAAAGTTAGTAGAATGACAATGCTACTTTATGTGTTTAAGGAGATCTTTGTGATAATGTTGAAATGAATGAATTAAGATATAGATTGTATGTTTGGGAAATGATTAAAAATAGAGAATTAGTAAGAAGTTGCTAATAAAAAGATTAGTGGTGTTAATTGTTAAGAAATGTCGAAAAAGAAGAAATGTGGTAGCATTAGTTTATAATTCGTATTAATTGTATGAAAAATATGTATTAATTATTGAAAAAATTATTTTCTATATACTGGAGTATAATTTATGATGATATTAGTCAATCTGGAAATTTACAGCAAAATTTTATAAAAAGCAAAGTGAAATGAGAGCTTGTTGAACATCGAAATGTTTAATAAACAGAGGGAATTGTTTTAAATAAACTTCGAGTTGCACTATTGACAACTTGAGCGCATAGCTCAATTGGTTGGGATGCTTCTATTTGCTACAGTAAGGGTTCGGGTCTCATGAGATGCTGGTTCGAATCCCCTTAGCAACATACTTTTTTGCATCTTGTGGAAAAAAAAAATAAAGTACAGCGGCCGAGAGCATTAGATGCTCTCAGCCACTCTTTCTAATGCATACAGCGTTCGGCCTAGTGTTCTGTGCCTTGGGAGGTTTTCCCTGTGGTCGTGGGTTCGAATACTCGGTTCGGCCAGTATTTTGTTTGGGGGAAAAATATTTTTTTGAGGATTTTTAATGATTAAAAAATTACGAAAAAAATATGGTTATTATCCTAAAATTATGTGGGACTTGTGAAAAATAATTTGAGGATTATTTGCATTAAATGGAGTATGTTTTGAAAATAAATGTATAATTTAGAACTATGATTATACACTTGTATGTTATGAAAGTTGCACCTTGCAAAAAGACTTGAAATAAAATTTTAGCAAAGAAGTGAAATAAAGATAGAAATTACATTATGTGATGTGATGTGAATTATTCTCATTGGAGAATAATGGGAAAATACGAAATGTGAGTATTCAATAGTGTTGTGATTATATTGATGAAATCCATAGGGAATAATTGAATTCCATGTATGGCTATGGACCTATGAATAAATTAGAGATCATGCTATTGAAAAAGAAAATCTGTTATGATTATGAAGATGAACTTATGAGCTGGAAATGCTCAATTTTGGAAATTGTGAATTGGAATTGAAACAAAAGAGTAGCTAAGTCTCCCTCGGCAATTGGAAAGAAATGAAATGAAATTTGAAATGAAAGACCTAGGTTGGTCATGTTTGAATGAATGAATAAGTCCGGTTTAGTGGAGAGGCTAACTCTAGAGCTTTGATTTTGTTCATGATTCTAATAAAAACTAAGGATTAGTACATATTGGAGATGTGATGAAAGTGAGAGAAAAACACAAGTATGAGAGTTAGAGTTTACGGTGCGGGTGTGTGAGCCACAGAATGCATGCTTGATGAGTCAAGACATGGCGTGGGCACAACTCAGTAATGATCGGACTTTAGCAATGCTTGTGGGATGTTTGGTGAGTGCAAGAGGATCGTGTTCAGGGAGGAGGCTGAATTGCCACAGAATGCATACTTGATGAGTCAAGACATGGCGTGGAATTTCCCTCCGGGGTCCTGTATACGTGCTTGTACTCATAGATCATCTAGGATACTCACCGTAGTTACAGTAGTAGATTAAGTCATGACGAGGGATTGAACCCTACAAAGATGAAGAACGAATAAGAGGCTTGCCCTCGGTCCTATGTAGTATGGGATGCATAGAATCCGAACAAGTGTGCATTAGTGTCATATAATATAAATAATTGCATAAAGGACTAAGTGCACAATCACAACACGACATCATTAGGGTATTCCCTTTAGTTTGATATGTGACAAGTTTGTATTTTTTAAGTATGTAAAATAAGTTATATTATTTCCGGCATAGAGAGGATGGCCGTGTATAATGTTCGTCGGTTGAATAAACTGACGTACCCACAGTTTTGTATGCAGGGTAATGACATGATAAAGATTAAAGAGGAACAAATGCTTAAAGATTATTCAATGTTGTTGTACATTTATTTAAATATTGTAAATTTACTTCCGCTGTGCAATGTAAAGTGTAAAGTTTCATGTAAACTCTGGTGTAAAGTGAAAAGTTTTAAATTCCTTATAAAATTGTACTAAATAAAGTGTAAAGATCATGTAGAACTCTCGAATTCAGTTGTATTTGGGATTCGGGGCGTTACACTGGGAGCCAAAAAAAAATCTTTATGCCAAACACCCCTTCTCTTCTACACCAACAGTAAGTGGAACATTGGTTGTTTCGTGCAGTTCAGAGAGAGGGCGCTTGCTCTGGTTTTAATCCTGATGGGGTTGGTTTGTTTATTTTTTTGTTTTTATTTTATAAATCCTTTATTTCTTTGAGGAAAAGTTAAAAATTAAAATGGGGTATTAATGGAATATTTTGATAAGATTATATATATTAATGGGTGAATGACCCACTCGCACACAAAGTTAGTAATAATACCCTATACATACCTGAAGTTACAGTAATACTACAATGACACCCATAGTTTTGAAAATTGGACCTATAGGCTCCCGCCGTTCAATTCGGTTAAGTTATTAATAGATATAGTGTTAATTTACTTTTTTACCCTTTCCTCTTTAATTCTCTATGTTATCTATGTTATCTTCTTCTCTTCTCTTTCGAAAAGAAGCAAAGTGAAGGGCAGGGGCGGGGGCGGGGGCAGAGGAGGGGGGCCAGCGGTGCGTGAGGCGACAGGCGGTAGGCGGTGGTGCACAAGCAGCAAATGCATCAAAAGGTGGGGAATCTCTCATCTTTACATTTGATGAACTTGTCTCTTAGTCTTTATGGGTTATTTGTAGATTAATTTGGGTTTTAATCGTAGAACTACTCTTAATTGTTGATTATTCTTGATGGTCGTAGTATCTTTCCTTCAATTTAGGATTGAATTTGGGATTGTTATTGGAGTTGAGTTAGGATTCTGATTTTTTGCAATTAGGAATTTGGGATTGTAATTCTGATTCCCAGTTAGGAATTTGGGATATTTTGTAGGGATTCCGAGTTAGGAATTTGGAATTTGAGATTTGAAATTTGGGATTTGAATTTTGAATTGAAAGTTAAAATATAGATTAAACACATTATACTAGCTTTGTACTTCATGCATTACAAACTGCCAAATACATGTAGATTGAACATACATACAATGCATACATTATTAAAGTTAATTGCTATTACAAACTGAATTTTGACACTTCCAGTAGACTTAGGTAAATTTCAAAATTAATTTAGTATGCAAGTACATGCTGGATTTCTTCTCAACGAGTAGGAAGGATTACTGACTCTAGCTATTTTTGAATACATAAGTAGCAGTTATCCCCCCTGCATACACTTTCATTCACCACTATTAGACAGATGCAGCAATTCTCTAGTTCGGGGGCTGGAGAAGTAGTGGGTGTAAAAGTATATTCAAAGCAACAACTTCTTGACACACACTCCTCCTATTCATTCTATTTGTTTCATGATTGTGAGGTGTGCATGCCAAGAAGTTGAAAATTAGCATGAATACATTGTGACACCCACTACTACTCCATCCTCCGAAGCCAGAGAATTTCTGTACTCTGGCTAAAGGTGGTGGATGGAAGTGTATGAAGGGAGGAGAAGTGCTACTTCTACATTCAAAAAAAATTCAAAAAAGAAAAAAAAAGAAAAGAGGCAGTCTGTAGTCTTCCCTACCCATTGAGAAAAATCCAACATGTACTTGTATGCTAACATGGACATGCATCTATCTCCCTCTTTAAGCTCCTATTTCATCTTCTTTCTTTTCTTCTTTCTTTCTTTTCTTCGTTTTCTTTCTTATTTCTTTTCTTTTCTTCGTCTTCTGTTTTTCTTTTTTTCATCTTCTTTCTTCTTTCTTTTCTTCATCTTCCTTCTTTTCTTTTTTAGTATCATGTTCAATAGAAACATGATGACCAACACACTACTTGAATTGGGTATATGTAGCATTTTCAAGACTAAACAATGAAGTAGTTGCTAAAAGATGAATAAATTGTTCATTGATGCATCTACTCCATAAACAACAAAGCCTACCATTGATACACAAATCTAAAAGTAAAAAATATTGATACACTTCTAAAAATAAGAAGCAGCATAAAAAAAAATCAGAAGCAGCAGCAGCAGCAATATTCAAAGCAGCAATAGCAGCAAAATCAGAAACAACAACAAAGATCAAAAGCAGCAGTAGCAAAAACTTGTACATTTTACTTGTGTATCTATGATCAGATATGTATATATAAACTTGTGAAAGGATGGTGTATGTATGTACATATGAATTTATCAAATATCTCTAAAAATTGATACACTTCTATGAAATTAGAAGCAACATCAGCAAGAATAAGAAGTAGTAGCAGCAACAATAATCAAAACCAGCAAAAACTTATATATCTTACTTGTGTATCTATGATCAGATATGTATATATAAACTTGTGAAATGATTGTGCATGTATGATCAGTTATGTATATATAAACTTGTAAAATTTATGTATTTACTTGTACGATTAAATGAATGTTTCCTTTTTTTCCTTTTCAATGATGTTCCTTACGAAAAAATGAATGTTCCCTTTATTACATTGCTTCAAGGATGTGAATGCTTCAACTATCTTTAGAGGCATTCCAAAAATTTTACAGCAAAGTATGGTCATTATATTTTGTTCAATAAGCTTAATTATTATCCAATAAATACTGTATGAAAGCGATGAAAAAATAATATGATTGAAGAAAGAACTGGCAAATATTGATACAATTCTAAATCTTGTTCTTTTATTACATTGCAAAGAACTATTACATTCTAAAGAACCTGCAAATACTATGTTAATAAACAAAAATTAAATGAACAAAAATCAAATGAAATTTCTAAATTTTGTTCTTATTCTTCTTCCTTAATACAAGCAAACTGCTAATTTTACAATACAAACAAGCTGCTACTTCTTCATGTTCAGCTGCTTCAATATACTAGCTTTAGCTGCTACTGCTGCTTCTTCTTTTTCTTCTATTATCAACCACAAAAAACCATCTTTTTTTTCTTCTGCCAACCACAAAAAAAACAGGAGTTTAGCAACAATATTCATGTATCTATATGTACATGATACTAAACAATACATTAAACGATTACTAGCAGTCTTAGAACACAATTGTCAGCACAGAAAGATCAAATTTGCCAATTACTGTAGTATTAGTTCATTAAATATATAAAAAATGGTGTCACTAGGGCTGCATTGTAATGCCATGCCAACTATTCAGCAGCAACAGCAAAAATCAGAAGCAACAACAGCAAAATCATAAGCAACCAAGCATAAAAAGCTGCAACAAAAGCATGAGCAGCAGCAGCAAAAGCCCAAGAAAAATCAAAAGCATTAGTTCAAATGCCTAATAAGAATCCAAGATAATTCCCAACCCATATTATTTTTGTTGAATATTGTATGACTTCCATTTACAATCAAGAACAAGCAAAAAAGTAACATATAAAAAACAAACAATACTATTTTGTGTGACTCATCATTGCCTACTGAGAATTCAAAATAATTTGCAAGGAATTAAACAATATTATATGATAAAATTGCAACTGAGAATCAAACACTTCCCCTAGTATCATATTGTCAAATGGTATATGCTATTTCAAAAACCCAACTCCAACCCTCAAACTTTGGTGGGAATTCGACATCGGTCCTCACAAAATGAGGCAGAGATTGAGGATGTACGGAGCGTCGAAGATGAGAGATGAGAGATATACAGTACTTAGGGTTTCGAATTAGATTTAGAAATTTTAAGAGACGATAGTTATGGTTTAGAAATGGGAGGAAGAGATACCCAAGAAGAAGAGAGGATGAAGAGATCGGGGGCATTTTGGTCTTTTCACATGCTTCTTAACGTGTATCAAACCATTAAGTGGTATATACCAAGAATATTCCACTAACTTAATTGATAAATGAACGGTGGGTGCCAATAGGTCCAATTGTCAAAACTTTGGGTGTCATTGGGGTATTACTGTAACTTTAGGTGTGCATAGGGTATTATTACTAACTTTGGGTGGCAATAGGAAAATTCACCCTATATTAATTCAAGATTTATTTTGTGGATAAATTACATTCTAAACTAATTTAATTTAAAAGTAATTTTTGGAGATATTCGTTTTACATTAAATTTGATTAAAATAGTGAAACTTGATGATTTTAATCTAGATTTATTCTAGGATTTTTTTTTATATCGTGTGAAAATGAGTTAAATTTAGATCTTATGTAAATTGTTTAGATGACGAATTAAGAGATAATCAAAGGAGGAATTTTAAAAATTAGACGTATGATAAGTGAATGGGTTTTATCAAATTGAAGTGTTATTAAAATTTTTTATCGTATGGATAAGAAGTCATCTATTTATTTGAGATTGATGAATTTAAAGAGAATGAATAAATGAAACAAATGAATTGTAATGAATGAGAGATTTTGAAAAAGAGGTTAAAGATGACCTGAAAAATCTCTGTGTTTGAGATGTATGAATTCTAGAGGATGAGCGAGACCCAGAGTGCCGATAGATTATAATTTTTGAAAGTTTGAGAAGTAGCCTGTCTGGGCTAACATTCTCTGTGATTTGGTTTAAGACCGGTAGGGTAAACTAGCTCTAGGTCATAATAATTATAACTAGACTAAGGATAGTCACTAGATGGGAGATGTGATGAACTATGGGCTAACATGAGTATGAGGGCCTTAGCTGTTCTGCAGTATGAGATGGTCCTCAGAATTATCGAGATGTGAGTGGAAGTGTCTCCAGATCAGCTGCAGTGTTGGATTGATCTTCAGAATTATCGGGATTGAGGCGACACTCATGGGATGTTTCGTGTGTGTTGAGGCTCCATGGCTTGCGGTGTGGGATTAAATATCCGGAATTATCGGGATGCGAATGATCATCCGCGGTGTGGGATTAATCTCCGAAATTATCGGGGTGTGGGCTAGATACTTACAGAATGTCTAAATCTTATATTAGTCATGGATGTAAGTTTTGCATAACGGGAGATTGAACCCTATAATGAGGAGTACGTTAAGGGCTTGCCCTCGGACCTATGTATTATGGGACGCATAGACTCAGAACAAGTGCGTAGTAGTGTGCATCGTAAGTATGAATGCTTGCATTAGTCATTAAGTTCATGACATTCACTGACATAATTAGGATAATCACTTTCATTTTTGCATTCAAGTTTGTGTTTGCTAAAATTGAGGAATTGCTTTATTATAGCATTGCGTCAGTTGTATGCAACTGACGTGCCCACAGTTATCAAGTTGCAGGATTTGAATTAGCGAGCGACGTGGAGATGACTTTGATGCTGATGGATGTTGCAAGATTGAAGATATTGGATGTTATAAATTGTATTTCTTTCATGTAAATTTCTGCTGTGTGTTGTAAATAATAACATTGTAATGAAAAGTTTTAAATTACTTTTATTTTTGTATGAAATTAAATTAAATATTTTGGTTTGTGCTATGAATTACCTATCTTTGGAATTTGGGGCGTTACAAAGTGGTAGCACAGCCAGGGTCAATAATTAGTACAAAATTATAAGGGAAACATATTTGGGTGGAAATTGGACGTGTATCAGTTATTAGAGGTCTAAATTTTATAGTTGCATCAACTTACAGTTATGGCTCTCTCTATATACACTGATGATGTTCTTCTCCTTTCGCTATAGGATAGCGGATAACCCAAATCCTGTGGAGGAAGTGGAAGAGGAAGTGATCTTTGAGGACCCCGAAAGGAGAGGAAGAACCAGAAGAAGAGAAAGATCTAGAAGAAGAGGAGGAACTGCCAGAGTAGCGTGAAATCACTCCAATCTCGGCTGAACCCCAAGGTGAATCCTCAAACAAAGATTCATCTCCGAACAGGATGAATCATTTCATTGCTTCCCTTCGGAAACAGTTGATTATCCACAAATGGAGGGTAACCCACATGGAGGCGCATCTTGCGAAAGACAAGCGTAGCATTGCCGCTTTGATCCGAAAGGTGTAGGAACTCGAGAAGTGTCATCATAGGACTGCTCGGCATTTCACCCTACTGGACAATAAAACCCGGTGGGGGAAACAAGAATGCTATCAAAGATATGAAAGGATGTAGAAGGAAATGGACGATCTGCGGGAAGAGCTCAGAGAAGCCAAGATGAACCATAGAATTTATTTGTCGTATGCCTGTATTTGTTTAAATTTCTGTAGTAGGATTTGGAGCTTTCCCTTGGTTTCTTTATGTATGGTTGTTGGCAGACATGTTTTATTTATGAATATATTTGGTTTATTTTGGAAGTGGATGAAATGTTGTTGGATAATAATGTGGAAAAGTCTATGTTGTTGCTCTTCTTGATTGATGAATTCTCTAAATCAGAAATGACGGGAAGAAGAACCAAGAATGGAGAGGGATCAAGCAGAGATGGAAATAGACTCGATTTGGAGACGGAATTGGTCACGGTATATCAGAACCTAAACACTTTCGTGGCAGCTAGTGGAAATCGAAATGTTAAGGCAGGGCAGACGGTTCAAATCCCAGAAGCAATAAAGCTGGTGGAGTCCTTCAAGAGGATGAAGCCGCCTGTTTTCGAAGGCCAGGCAAATCCTGATGCGGCTGATGACTGGATCCGACAAATCGAGACAGTATTTGAAGTGTTGGAGACCCCAGAAGCTAGTAAGGTGAAACTAGCAACTATTCAGTTGGAGAAAGATGCTAGAGTATAGTGGCTATCCATGAAGAGGGCAATCGGCAACGAGCCAATTACATGGGCTGATATCCTAGAGGAATTTCAAAGCAACTATTTTCCATTGGACATGCAGGAGAAAAAGGCGATGGAATTCTTAGGCCTACAACAGGGAAACTTATCTGTTAGGGAGTATGAGACCAAATTCACACAACTCTCCAGGTATGCACCCAAGCTGGTGATTGATGAAGCCAAGAAAGCAAGGAAATTCGAGCGGTCTGAGACCAGGACTGAGGTCTCGCAAGATACCCCTTGGGATTATAATGTTTGACAAGCTCGTTCGGAGGGCTGCTACCACCGAATCAGACATGGAGCAATATCAACTGGTGAAGGACAAGAGAAATAACTTGAAAAGTGGCAAGAGGCCTGCAACATCGAAAAACTTCAAGAGACAACCTCCAGCACATAAATTTAAGCCTTTTGGGACAAATGGTGTCGCCATAGCTGGAAGGCCACGAGGGATAACTTGTTACCATTGTGGGGAGTCAAGTCATTACAGATCGGAATGCACCAAGCATCAGTTCCCCATAACTTGTTTCAATTGTGGTAAGGAAGGCCACGTCAAGACAAATTGGCCCTAGTTCCAGCGAGGAGGACAAAATCAGAAGCAAGCCGATCAGGGGAAGAAGTTTGAATAAAAATTTCTGGTACGGAAGAGTTTGAATAAAAACTTTGAATAAAAACTCTGCAGAGGAGGATGCAGAGAACTCCAACAACGTCAAAATTGGTAAAGAAGAGTTTGAATAAAAAAATTTGCCGTTTTTTTTAAGCCTTGTAATAGAAGAAGTGTTATGTACTGAATGATGTAATTCAATATGTAACAGGGGAACTTTTTGTGAATGGAATGAAAGCTACAATTTTATTTGATACTGGGTCAGCACATACTTTTGTGTCTCCTAATTTGCAAAAGAGTTAGGGGTTGATCCAAAAAATTTCCATGGTAAGGTTTTGGCATTAGCAACTCCTTCAGGAGAGACAATGACCACTGATCAGTATTATGCTGACTATGAAATTGAGATTGGAGGGAGAGTTCTGGAAATTGATCTTATAAAGTTGGAGATACTATAAGTCGATGTCATAATTGGTATAGACTGGATGTTGATCTACAATCACGTTATTGAATACAAGAGTAAAGAAGTAATGGTGAAGGTACCGGGAGGACCAATAGTAACTTTTCAGGGGAAGAAGAAGTGCATGGAGTTGGTTACAGCTTTAACAAAGAAGAAAATTCCCGAGGAAGTCAAGAAGGTTCTTGTGGTCTGAAACTTTCCGACGGTATTCTCGGAGGACCTACCTGGATTACCACCTTGTCGAGATGTGGAATTCAGCATTGATATTCAGCCAGGAAGTGCACCAATATCCAAGGCACCTTATAGAATGGCACCGGTGGAACATGATGAAGTGAAGAAGCAAATTGAAGAATTATTGCACAAAGGTTTCATCAGACCTAGTGCTTCACCTTGGGGAGTGCCAGTTTCGTTGGTGAAGATGAAGTATGGATCAATGCAGATGTGCATCGATTACCGTGAGCAGAACAAAGTAACCATCCAAAATAAGTATCTCATTCCGCGAGCCAAGGATTTATTTGATCGACTTCACGGAGCAGTAGTGTTGTAGTGCGCCGAATTTCGAATATGATATCTTAGAAATACGTGGCACAATTTTCAGCATCAACTTCAAATGTAATATTAAACACAGCACAAAATACCTGTAAAATTTTTCTCAAAATTTTATTACAATAATATTTACATAGCACAGTGGAATACATACACCTTGAATTGCAAACTCTCTTTCTTTACAACACTTTCTTTTATAAGATCACACAATCCATTACATCACTTTAACTCAAGCATCCAAATCCCAAGCTACAGGTAATCACCTGTAAAATATAAGGCTAGAGATAACTCTAACCCCCAAAACTAAAGGGGTCAGCCATAACGGTATGAGTGACATATAAACAAGCAACATAAATAGAGCATAGATTCATCTATAACAGGAAATAAACAAGAGTAAGTGAATTAGAGAAAATTTCAAAACACGAAACACGAAACACATCAAGTGAAGCTACACTAAGTATTAAGTGTAGAAAACCGAAAACACATGCATAATACCAAGTCACGAAAATATCAATGCTATATGCTGACTCTCTAATGCGTACTTGTCGGAGTCTATGCATCCCACTTTATATAGGTCCAGTGCAAGCCCTTAACATCTCCACTTCATAGGGTTTAATCCCCCGCTATGCAACTAATCCTACTACGATGACTACTACGAGATATAGATAAACTGTGAGTATTAGCCCATGCCCCGATAATTTTGAGGTCAATCTCTATCCATAGATAATTCCGGAGACTATTTCACTCACACATGGGAATCTTCGAGAATACCCCACACCGCAAGCTATGACACCTCATCATACGAATACCACATGTGCGTCGCCTCGACCCCGATAATTTCGGAGATCATCATACCACATGTGCGTCTCATTATCTCGCCTCGACCCCGATAATTTCATCATACGAATACCACATGTGCGTCGCCTCGACCTCATCATACATATATATATATATATATATACATATATATATATATATATATATATATATATATATATATATATATGTATGGAGCCCTTCGGTTGAGAACTATATATATGGAGCCCTTCGGTCGAGAACTAATTTTGGTGAGAACTCACAGAGTAGACCCCCCATGAAAAATCTGAACCGGCCATCTCGCTCTACACACCTTAGATAGCATAACATAAAGAAATCAAGTAATTTGAAGTTCATTCAGCCATAGAAAGAAGAAGAAGGAAGAAGGAGGAAGAAGTAGGGTGGGGTCGGGGTTTCTTCGATCGGTCGGCGCGGACGGGGAGGAGGAAGGAAGGTCGGGGTTCCTTCGATTTTGGCTGGGACGAACGGGAGGAGGAGAAGGGTGGTCGGGGTTCCTCTTGAGTCGGTTTGGAAACGAACGAGAAGAAGAGGAGGAAGGGAGAGGGAGGTCGGGTGGGTTCTCTTCGGGTTCAGGATGGAGACGAACGGGAATGGAGAAGAGAAGGAAGAAGAAGGAGAAGGGAAAGAGAGAGAGAAGGGGTCTTTTTGTAAAAAGGGGAAATAAACAATAATAGGTGATAAATATCTAAGGGAATGTTTCATATAAGCCCTCTAACTTTACTACATTTCCAAATAAAGCCCAACTTTCTATTTTAACATTCTACACAATACAAAAATACATTAAACTACTTCGTAGATAATCCGTATAAAAATAATTTAATACGAAAATAATAATAAAATAAAATCGACAATATATCTTATATTTCTCAATTAAAAATAATTTTTATCAGAAAATCCATGATCGCGCGAAATTCTCAATCGCGCACACATTTCGATGCAAAATAGCCATATGCTATTTTTCGGGTCGTTACATCACTCCCTCCTTAGAATCGTTCTGTCCTCAGAACGCTGCTAGTGGAGAGGAAGACAACCACGAACATCAATAGTTCTCGAGACATTTTTCCGAACCATCTCCGGTTCCTCGAGTGATATTCTCGAAAACTGGTCTTCTACCAAGTTGAACTGTTGTCCTTTCGCCTCTTGGACAGGCCCACCATGAATTTGATGGTGACATTCTTCTGCTCCTGCTCCAGAGTAGACAGTGGCTGCATTGCCTTGTTCTACCCTTGTCCACCAGTGATGTTGATTTACTCGATTACGACTTCTATTGGTCGGTGACCACTCCCTCCTTAGAAAGGACGAAGTCACACATTGCCGCTTCAGTGCTTAAATCCCTGCATTTCCTGCCTAAGCCTTCTGACTTGCTCACTTGGACTCAGTTGCTGCTCCCATCGTGCCAAAACTGTGTTCTAAACTTGAGTAATCACTCTGATACTGGCTTGCTGGATCTTGCCATCTAGCTTCTTCCTTCCTTCACGGTCCTTGGCTGAGGTCGATCCTTCACTTATCTCGGTCTTCTGCAGTCCAGTAGCCACTCCCTCCTTAGAGTAGGGCATGGCCTACGATCATAACTTCAAACTTCCAGGATTCTTTCCTGTAATTTGCTCGAAGCTGATGCTCCAGATGGTGTATTCAAACAAACCAAATCTAGAGTTGCCTCCCGCACACATCTCAACTCTTTGAAAAAATAATTTAGACAAAAGAATGTGATGAACCACAATTGAACAAAACAGTTGCATGGATTCCATATATATATATATAAATCCAAGTGGTTACGAAAGTGTTTCATCATACCTTACTTCTTAGTCCAAAAATAAATTTCAAAAATACAACTTCTAACTTAGTTGCAGTTCTATAGGCACATACCGGTACTAGCACTCCTGCCTTCTACAGCTTGCTGGTAGTAAGTGCGAACTCTACCCTCGGTGAACAGACTCCTTTCCTTTATTGTTCATCTTCGAGGTTGATCTGCCATTCCTCTGGTGAAGCTAGGGAATATCTGGTCGGATACGACCAATCCTTCCACATTTGTAACATGTATGGGTATCTATCTAAGTGTCCTTCCTCGAACACTGGTTCTTAAGATGACCATGCTCACCACATAAAACAACTTCCTGAGCTTCCTTATTTCCCGATGTATGCTGGCTGTCGCCGCTGTGTGTTGATCCACACTTAGTCCTTACGGTGGTGAAATCTCCTTCGGCTCTGCACTCAAGATTATCGGATCATCCAACGATATCGGTTCACTTTCTTTCACCAGCACATTCTCGGTAAGGATATCCTCGAACACCATTCATGTGGTTAAAGGGTGGTAACACATACACTAGGATTAGTCCGGATATAGAAAAATTATAAAACATAAGTTGAAGGAACCAACAATATGAATTATAACTATCTACAACTAGCTAAATCCCGACTCCTAAAGGGCATTCAAGTTTAATTTTCCTACTGTGTTGGACTGTAAATTGAAGTCAGCTCTGATACCACTCTGTAGCGCCCCGATTTCCATATACATGGAAAACCGTGACACATGCCAAGATCTTTCCTTCAATTAGTCACGATACACAAAATACTGGAAATTTAAAACTTTTTTTTATTCAATACAGAGTTACCACGCAGTAATTACAATTATCAGTTTGTAATACCAACTGTAGCGCCTGCCCTTTTTCCTTTTTGACTCCAAACTCAATTCTTCCAATTTCTATATCACTTTAAACATAAACTAAAATAGTTATGTTTCAAAGAAAAATTGGGCAGAGTCTCCTTTGTATTTTTTGCCCAAAACACAGAAAAGCTTACGGAATTTTGCTCTAAATTCCGTAGCTTACATCACAGGCAATAATAATACGGGCTCCCCAGGCCAAAATGAGCATCATCACACAGGCAATATATATATATGCTCTGGGGGCCAAACTCATAACGGTTTAACAAATATCAATTAAAAAGCATAAATCCTTTAGAAAACGTAGTAAGTTTTTAGAAAATAACCTGTAAAAACTTACCACGACGCCCGGCACTCCACACGAAATGGTTACGGGTCAAAGCCATATCCTGCCGTCTCACGCTATACTTTTCATCAGCATCGACATACTTATACATCAAAAATACAATTTAAAGCATCAATCTTTACTATTTACAATTAAATCATAACAATAATTTATAACTAAAGCTCCACTCCACGGAAACCTGTACCTACACCTCACCTCTGCACTGCTGGACCTGTAACAGTAGGGACCTAGGGTAGTCCATGGACTCCCTAACCCCCAAATACTAAGGGGTTAGCCATTTCTGGTGTGAGTATAATTTATTAAAATAAGCAATTAAATTAAACTTTACAAGTAAAAACATAACGAACTCATAATATCAAGATCAACAAATCTTACTTGACATCTGAACATGTAACCTCATAAATGGGAATTCACATCCACTACTCTCTGAGCCATCACCTGTATGTGTATCCATACCCACTCACAACATACTTATCTTTAGTAATCATTTGAATAACCCCTCTCATAATACAATATTTATCCTATTGCCTTATATCACATATCACATCATAGGCATATGCATTCATTTGCATACTACAACGTTCATTCATGTCCAATCTAACGTCTCATTGCACATTACCATTTATATGCATTCCATCGCAATAGACTCCACATCGCCAACATGGTTTGGCAATAACATATCACACTCGCAATTCAACTTAAATGGAAAAGACACGTGTACGTATAATTGATGTGCCAGTGTATGTTATGACTTAACTCTAATGCGAGATTACCAATACAATGATGCTCTTTATTCTAATGCAAGACCACTAATACAATGATGCTCTTACTCTAATGCCAGCAAGTCTCCGAAAGCAACATGCAGCCCATACTACATGCGACTCCATCTCAAGCCGTTTCTCCATATATAGGGATTTGAACCCGCGTTATGAATTCTAATTGTACACAACCTGTTCCTGACAATACTCCATGACTCTGTGAGGTTGCAGAAGGGGTCAAGTCCCCCTATGCAGTCTGCTTATGGTGTCTCCGTTTTCCACTACTACCCGGCAAGCCGGACCTCACTCGATCCCAGTATATCGGGCATCGTTCCAAAATCAAACCATAGAGTTTCGCAAGCGCAGGGCAGCGCGAAGCCTACCCTGTGGCACTCTCTGGGGTCTAGCAAGCGCAGGACTGCACCATGCATCCTGTGGCACCCCAGCCACGGTATTTCAGGAATTAACAGCGCGAGATACGCAACCCGTGTCCTCAACCTGTGAGACGGCACCGTACGTATCCCTTTGACAGGAAGGCGCAACCCAATAACACCACCTAGTCTGCCTCCAGGGACGAGTTAGTCATAAGGTGCCCCCTACAACCGACTCCTCTCTTCCGGCAAGGGTCTATGTAATGATTTTATAAGTCACTATCCTAATGAGGTTATTATTCCTATGCAATCCTGCATAGTTTCCAATCATGGTCCAACTCGTGGTCCCTCGATCCAAGACTCTGGTAATAATATCTCTCTCACTCATCCCTACCCCTAACTCGGATTCTACCAACACTCTCGGCCCACGGTCAACCTACATTGGTTAAGATCCGTCGACGCCCGAGGTGAGATCTATCCATTTCACTCTAAGGGGGTAGGATGTGGTCTTGATGGTCGATGATCCTTAGGGTAATAACATCACTCTAGATGAGCACAACAAACTGCGTATTAGCTAAGAAGCTACATACGAGTAACCAAAAACACATACGAGCTAAACAGCTGCGTATAGGACCAACAGCTACATACGGGCCAGTCGAGCCGCGCATGAGACAACAACACACATACGAGCCAAATAAGCCTCGTATGAGACCAACAGCTACATACGAGCCAGTCGAGCCGCGTATGAGACAACAACATACATACGAGCCAAATAAGCTGCGTATGAGACTCACAGCTACATACGGGCCAGTCGAGCCACGTACGAGCAAATCCACATACAAACAACCATACAGGTAATCTCACCTAGAAGCAACCAACTGTGCTTACTAGCAAACTTGGTCTTCTATAATTAGAAGTAACCGAAGAATCTACTATAATCAACTTAGCATGGGTTTCTTCTAAAATCAACTCATCATGGCATACCTATTATAATCAACTCAACATGAGTTTCTTTCTAAAATCGACTCAAACATGATAGGTTTTACTGGAACGTCACATAGGCATGAATGGGTTCTTCACACAACTCAAGCATGGTGTTCTACTACAACTGAACCATGGGTTTCTTTCTATAACGATTCAAGCATGGATTCTTACTATACCACAAGGGTGGGTTCTTTCTCTACAACAATCTAAATCCATAGGGTGGGTTCTTTTACTCGCTACTACTAACAACTCAAATGGGTTCTCTTTGGCATACACAAATAATATAGCCCTAGGAATGGGTTCTTCCTCAACCTACAACACGTAATCCACAACAGGTGTGATCTTTTAACCCCCTGCCACTGACAACATCCAAAGATTGTTTCTTTATCATACTACAACTAACATAATCATCAAGTTGGGTTCTTTTAGCATCCACAATTTACTCCACCCTCAAAGTGGGTTCTTTCTCAACCTACAACAACCCATACCCAAAAGATGGGTTCTTTCTGCACATACGGAAATAGATAAAGGGAGCAAGCAACTAAATTAGGAGTAAAGAATCCTCACATACTTAACTAATCCCTTCATCCATTAATAGGTTTTATATACTCAAGGGTAGTTAATTTCCCCATACGTCTCATCCATAAATCATATCACCATTTCAGTTTATCCAAATTTCCTTGAATTATCCAATACGTATATAGAACCATACCCACCATACTTTGGTACTATCATATGAATATAACTCGCTCCCATATACACGTATATGTTATTCAAGCATCTTTTAACATCAATACGTAAATAGATTACGCTCACATATTTCTCGAACCACAAAATATATCCATATACTAACTAACATGATTTCTTAAATCACGAAAATATATATATATAAATTAAACTCACATATTTCTATACTCACAGAGGTACGCAAATAATTTAACTCACATATATCTTTCTTAGCACACAAAAACACATAATAAATCATACTCACTATATTTTTTATAATCACAACAATATATCTAAATAAATTAATATTCACACATCCATCAATTCACAAAAATATATAATAAATCAACTCACATATTTTGCGAAGATCCAAGCGCCATTCCACCTCGCATCCAAGGTCGCGATATATCCTATCACCAAATTTCAAGCAATTAAAACTCAAATAATTCAATTAATCACAAGAGTAAATAATCGCTATCCCAAATATCCCACAAGCGCTTATTGAATGCTTGGGATATACACGTGCGATGCACGTGATGATCTAATGTCTATGGTATTTTCATCCCCAAATAATTACCAAATCGCCTCTAAAATATTCTAGTAGCTCAACTATGATTTCTATTACAATCCGAGAATTAATCCATATTCATATAATTCTCTTTTACAAACCCAAAACCTTATCTTATTAACAACTCACAAATCTCTCTAATAACCTACTAATTTTTCACATCTACAATTTCCAATATCTCTAAATCTCTCTACCCTAACATTCCTACTCAATAAAAATTAACCCAACTAAATTTTATACAATAAAATAGTTAGGGTTTATACCTTCCGAAATCCAATCGACAATCCAACGCTACCACCATGTAGAGAATCCCTCCATTAGTCTACTCCTCGCTTTAATTTGGATTTGACGAAGAATAGAGGTGGATTTTGAGATGGGGGAATCTTACCGATCGATGGGTTCCTGGGTCTTTTGGGTTCGGAATGGAAGGGGAAGGGAAGGAGAAGAAGAAGGAAGAAGGAGATGGAGGTCGGGGTTCTTTTCGATCGGTTGGGGCGAACGGGAGAGGGAGGAAGGGAGAGGAGGTCGGGGCTTCTTTGGGGTTCGTTTTTTGGGGTTCTTCGATCGGAAAGAAGAAGAAGGACGAAGGAGGAAGAAGTAGGGTGGGGTCGGGGTTTCTTCGATCGGTCGGCGCGGACGGGGAGGAGGAAGGAAGGTCGGGGTTCCTTCGATTTTGGCTGGGACGAACGGGAGGAGGAGAAGGGTGGTCGGGGTTCCTCTTGAGTCGGTTTGGAAACGAACGAGAAGAAGAGGAGGAAGGGAGAGGGAGGTCGGGTGGGTTCTCTTCGGGTTCAGGATGGAGACGAACGGGAATGGAGAAGAGAAGGAAGAAGAAGGAGAAGGGAAAGAGAGAGAGAAGGGGTCTTTTTGTAAAAAGGGGAAATAAACAATAATAGGTGATAAATATCTAAGGGAATGTTTCATATAAGCCCTCTAACTTTACTACATTTCCAAATAAAGCCCAACTTTCTATTTTAACATTCTACACAATACAAAAATACATTAAACTACTTCGTAGATAATCCGTATAAAAATAATTTAATACGAAAATAATAATAAAATAAAATCGACAATATATCTTATATTTCTCAATTAAAAATAATTTTTATCAGAAAATCCATGATCGCGCGAAATTCTCAATCGCGCACACATTTCGATGCAAAATAGCCATATGCTATTTTTCGGGTCGTTACACGGGGTGAGCTTCGATGGGTTTCAGAGAATAAGAAGAAAAAGAAGAGGAGGTTGGGCCCGGTGAACAGTTGAGGAAGGGGAGAGAGAGAGAGAGAGAGAGAGAGAGAGAGAGAGAGAGTCGGGGAGGGAGAGAGAGAGAGTAGGGGGGTATTAATATAATATATTATAGTGGGTATTGATTATGCGGGTTAGTGGAAGAGATAGTAGGCAGTAATTAGGAATATTAGGTACAGTTATGAGAGATGAGGGGATCTGGTTGGGTTTGGGTAGTGGATTTTAAAATGTGTGTTTGGGTTAGGATCCACTAGGATTTGTTTAGGGTTAAAAAGTGTGGAATTGGATTAATAGACTTGGGCCTTAGGTTTGGGCTTCACAAAATAAAATAAATAATTATAGAAGGGATAAAAGATTGGGCTTCAATCAATAATGAGATAATAAAATAATATGGACTAGAGATTAAATATGGTTTGCCAAATAAATAATTTAGATTAATTATAGAATGGATCAGGATTGGGCTTAAGTTCAAAATTAATAAATCAAATAATATTTTATATAGTTTTTTTAAATTAATTAAATTAATTAAATAATAATAATAGACCTGGTCTGGGTTATAAATAATTAAAATAAGAAAACAATAAAATTTCTACAATTAAAAATACATAGAAAATACGTATAGACGAAAACAATGGTTACAAATATTATTACGGATTTCGAGTTGTGAGACTGTAGAGGTTGAGTGGGACCCTAGTATTCCGGCAAATGAGATTTTGTGGAAATTGGCCACTGGGGATTTTGTTCTT
Organism: Hemerocallis citrina; assembly: GCA_017893485.1. Classification (NCBI taxonomy): domain Eukaryota; kingdom Viridiplantae; phylum Streptophyta; class Magnoliopsida; order Asparagales; family Asphodelaceae; genus Hemerocallis; species Hemerocallis citrina. The sequence goes on along the minus strand of CM030364.1, from coordinate 210,087,108 downwards.
GATTTAGTAGAGTTAAGTCCGGTTGGGTACATCAACTCTAGGGGGGACTGTGATTTAATTAATAATAATAAACATAAGGAAAGACACTAGTTGGTGTTGTGATGAAATAAGACCAAACATGGGTAGGGGGCCTCATATGATCTGCGGTGTGAGATAATCTCCAAAATTATCGAGGTGTGAGTGAAATGGTCTCCGAAATTACCTACGGTGTGGGATTGATCTCCGGAATTATCGGGATCGAGGCGACGCTCATGAGATATCTGCGTGTGGTGAGGTGCCATTGCTTGCGGTGTGTGGTATTCTAGAAGATTCGTAGGTGAGTGAAATAGTCTCCGAAAATTTCTGTGGATAGAGATTGACATCCAAAATTATCGGGGCATGAGCTAGGTACGCGTAGTATGTCTAAAACATAAAGTAATCACCGTAGTAGGTTAGTTGCATAACGAGGGATTGAACCCTACAAAGTGGAGAATGATAAGGGCTTGCACCAAACCTATGTAGTATGGGATGCATAGAATCCGACAAGCATGCATTAAAGATCATCATATGCATTTGTGTTTCTTGACTTGTTTTATGCATGCTTGCTTTCTGTTTTCATCTCATACACTTGACACTTAGCCTAGCTTCACTTGTTGTTCTATGTTCTATTTATAATTGTTTATGCATCATTTATTATTGTTTTATTGATATGCATCAAGTTTGTGATTGTGAGATTTAGAAGTATCACTATTACTATAGTTGACGTCAGTTGTATTTAACTAACGTGCCCACTTTTAAAAGACTTTGCAGGTTTTCAGTTATGGATAGCATTGATGCAAATAAAGCTTGGAGTAAAAATACAAATTGAAGATTCTATATGTTGTAAAGATTTGCTATTAATGTATTTAATTCTACTGTGTTTCGTAAGAAGAAAAGATGTAATAAAAAGTTTTAATTTTTCCTGAATATGATATTGTGTTTATGATTGCAATTGTAGTTGATTCTGGAAATTGTGCAACTTATTTCTAATTTTATTTATTGGAAATTCGGGGTGCTACAGATTGTATAATGAAAAATACAAGAAAAAAAAGAACTCTAAACGATCTTAACGAACGCTATGACTCTTTGTAACACCCATCAAAATTGAAAATGACAATTTTGCCATCGGGTGTTACGCACGTGCATTTTGTACCATTACTGGTGATATCCGTAACGTATTTTGATATGCATTTTGGATCCCGACTATTTATGCATTTCTCGTATTCTTAAATCCCATTTGAGACAGCTCAAATGCTAAATTTTAATCTTTGTATTTTTACGTTCTTTTTACGTATTATCAATGCACGTGTCGATTTCAGGTATTCTACCGTAACGTGCGATGTGTTTAAATTATTTATTTTTATGATGCGTTCAAATTTGTTTAATAAATGGGAATTCACTTTTCGTCTGTTTTTGATTAAAATAAATTTGTACGTGTAATGCACGTGTTTTCAACATACGTGTTAATTACAATATCGAATGTGTATATTGATTATATTTTTCTTGTGTTACATTCCAATTATTTATAAACACTTTTCGATCGATATAGTCAGTTTTGTATTTTTGAGATTTTACGGGCGACGTACGTGTTTTTTTTTTGCACATGTGTCAGCGGATTCTTGTTCAAAATAAATTTCGTGCAGACTGTCTGTCTATTTTTATCGTGCATGAAAAGTATAATTTTTAAGTTAATTTTATATGTTTATTACATATATAAATAACTGTTTTAAATAATTTATTTTGGGGTGTACACAAAGCACGAGCACGTGCACACATGCGATGTGCACACATTTTAGGGCCGGGCTGTTTTTAAGAAGAGGGAAAACAGAATTTTGGTTTTTTAAAGAAGGAGGGAAAGTAAGTTTTGAATTTTAGAATGTGGGGTTAGTGGTGTTCAAGTGGGAGGTGGTTATTCTAACTACTCAAGAATTAATTTATAAAAATACCCTTAAGTCTCTCTCACTCTCTGATCTCTTCCTCCTCCTCAGTTGGATTTCCGAAACCAAGCCACACACAATCCAGCATACTTTGGTTTCACCACCAACTCCTTTGGCTACATATGTATATATAGCTCCTAAGATATGTATGTATATATGTACATACCATCCATCAACTTCTTTCACATTTCTTTCTCCTCTCTCTCTCTCCCGTCACATTCCGAAAGCAAAAGCCACAACCAACTACTCCAGCCTACTTTTCCCTTCTTCATACAACATATACCTATATATAGGCATAGGTGTGTACGTATATGTAAATATATGCATATGCTAATGAGAAAGGGAGATGGAGCTCTTGCTGTTTGTGCGTGCCGAAATGAAGATGCTCTCTGTTGCTGGCCAAAATGGAGTTGGAGCTCGCGCGGATTTCGAGGATGCAAATTGGAGATTCTAGGAGCTCTTATTCTAGGAGTTCAATTTAGTACAATTACAAATTCTTCAAATTTGGGTGGGTGTTTCTTAAATCATTGCTAATATTAGGAGTACAAAATTTGCATGCTAGATATTGTAGAAATTAAGTTGTTAAATGTTGATTGGCATTTTTGTTGTAGATTACTTAACTTTGATTATTTTGTATCATGATTTGATGGTGTGCTTTGTATAAATGGTTAGAACTCGTATTAAATTGAGAAGTGAAGAATGATTATATTATTTAGAATTGTTAGAATGAGATTTGATGCCTGCTAAAATAATAGTAGTCCCAAGTAATGCAATATGGGTGAAAAATGAAATTTGATGCCTATGTGATGAGAAGTGTGGGTTTAATCTCACTAATATTTATTTTTATGAGTATAGAAATTTTATAAAGAAAATTTTGATGAAAGACAACATTTTGTTTTGGAAAAAAAAATTTGGTTATATGTGTTTTTATACACTTTGAAGAAAGATAATATTACATTGCAAACATAAGAAAACATGTACGATAAATTTTTTTTTATGAAGCATATTCTGGGAAAAATTATTTATATTTTGTAGAGCTATGGGCCTGGGTTCAAGCCTCTTTGAAGACTTTATTTTTCTGAATGTGAGATTTACTAAAACCTGAAACTCGAAACTAAAATAGAATTTAATTCATCCTTATATCAGTTAATCACCTTGGCCATATTGGTCAGAGGGTGTGGGCTTGGTTTGTTTACAACGGGGCGGGTCTGGCCTTTGGTCCTGGGTTCGAAACCTTGGGTTTTGAACTTTTTATGTTTTTTTGATTTTTTTATAGGTATTTTAAGGGTTTTAATGTGATGAAAATTTAGGAAAAAAATATTTCTATTATTATTTTAAAATTGTTTAGAATTTATAAAGCTTATTTCTACAATATTTGAGACATTTTGGAAGTATTAAAAGAGAATTTTTACATTGAATATTATTTAAGAACTCGAGTTTAATTCGATTAAAGGAATAAGAAAGTATTTTGTTGAAAAGTGTGACTCTTGTATGATTAAAGAGAGATGAATATGTGGATTGTGATTAGATTTTCTTCTTAATGATATTATATGATTGTTAATACTTGATTGAAATTACTTGAAATGCATGCAACGTTATGAATGATGAAATTGATAAAGTGACTGAATTGAATTGTTCTCATGTTATGAGATTAGGAAAGAAATGTTTTTGAGAAAGAGATATGAATAAAGAAAATGAAATATTATTTGAGATTGATTATGAACATTGTTGATTTCTAGAAAGAGATAGTTGTTGGAATCTAGAGGCTAGGCAAGACCCTAGTGACCGGCAGTTTTATTTATGATTTTGAGAGCTAACCGTTGAGGGATGAGCATCTCTTGAGAAGTAGCCAGGTAGGCTGACTGTCTCTTTTGTTTTGGTTTAAGTCCGGTAGGGTAAGCTAGCTCTAGGTTGTGATGATTTTCTTTTAAAACAAACAAAATTGTAAGGATTAGATACATAGTGAAGATGTGACGAAAGTAAGAGAAAAACATTGAGTATGAGGGCCATTGGATTAGCGGCGTGAGAGTATTCACAGGATGTCCCATGATGCGTCATGAGTAGGACGTGGATACTGCTCCAGAGTACCGTCCCGGTGGCAACGCTCATGGGGTGTTTGGCAACTGCGGGTGGTGTCATGTCTATGGTAAGAGGTGAATTACCACAGGATGCCTGCATGATGAGTCATGTGTCAGTGCGCTGGGATTCTCTCCAGGGCGCCTACACATGAGTTTGTAGTTCGTAGAACATCTAGGATACTTACCGTAGTTACAGTAGTAGATTAAATCATGGCGATGGATTGAACCCTACAAGATGAAGAACGATTAAGGGCTTGCCCTCGACCTATGTAGTATGGGATGCATAGAATCCGAACAAGCGCGCATTAGTGTCATGTAATATTAAATAACTGCATTAAGGACTAAGTGCACAGCAGAACACGACATCAGTAGGATAGTCCCTTTGTACCTTTGTTTGTGATCAAGTTTGTGTTTGCTAAAGTATTTAAGAATCGTTATACTGTTTCGGCATAGTGAGGATGGCCGTGTATAATATTTCGTCGGTTGTAAGCAACTGACGTGCCCACAGTTTTACATGCAGGACTTGGAGTTACAAGAAGATATAGAGATGATTTGATGCTGATGATCATTTACATGTTGAAGTTGTTACAGTTGTACATTTGTTACTGTTGTATTTTATTTATTCTGCTTCTTATTGATGTAAAAGATTCTGATGTAATTATTGTTGAAATAAAAGTTTTAAAATCCTTGTAAATTTGTACGAATTGAAGTGAAAAGATCCTGTGGAACTTCGAATTCAGACTATTTTGGTATTCGGGGTGTTACATTCTTTCTCTCCAATGGGGTGATGAGTCGTCTCCTCCAATTCTCTTAGCCTCCAAGATCTTTTCTGACCTCTAGAGTTCATGTCATCCTTTATATATAGCAGCCAAAGAAACCCTAAAATGATAAACACAATTACAGCCAATTTGGACCTGAAACCCGCAACATGAATTTCCTGTTCTCGGATTTCTGTGCACAGCTGCAGTAAAATGAACTTTTTCGGAGCAACAAAACTCCTTTCATAACGCATGGGTGCTCGTTTCAAAAAAGGCTCGACGACCGACATCTTTGATGTAGAACGAATGTTAAGATTCATCCATCTTTATGTTCAGAACAGCCCTACAAGTTCTAGGTACTGCTGTTTCATACGAGGGAGGTGAGGTAATTAATTAGTAGGATCATTTTAAGTTTAAATAATTAATTAGTTAAAACCTAAAGATTAAGATTAATCTTTTAGATTTTAAACTAATCATTCAACTAATTTAATATAATAATCAATTTCAATCACATAGAATCAATTTGAATTCTGAAATCTTATCCTTGTTTTCTTCCTTGATTTTACCAAAATGCCCATCTTTTTCACTCATCCATATCATTCCTTCATGAACAAACAAATAAATAAAAATAAATAGAAAGGCGATAAATTTTAAGGAAATAAACGAGAATTTGCAACTTTAATATGTAAAAAGAGTAATAAAAATTATGTAAAAATTACACTCATTACCCTTCGGGATGAAGAACACTGGAGCCACTTACCAACAATTAGTAAACAAGGTCTTCAAGGAATAAATCTGTAGAAACATGGAGATCTATGTGGACGATATGTTTGTAAAGTTCCTCAAGAAAGAAGACAAAGTTTTTGACCTCTAAGAAGCTTTTGACGTCATCAAAAACACAACATGAAGTTGAACCCCTCAAAGTGCACCTTCGGGGTCTCCTCGGGAAAGTTCTTGGGATTCATGGTGAGCCAAAGAGAAATTAACGTCAATCCGAAGAAGATCCGGGCCTGTCTTGACATGTCTCCCTCATATAACAACAAAGAAGTCTAGAAACTCACAATGTGCCTTGCCGCCATCGAGCACTTCATCTCCAAGTCTGGGGAGAAGTGCCTCCCTTTCTTCAAAGCTCTTTATAGATCAAAGGAATTTGTGTGGGGGCAAGCATAGCAATATGAATTTGAATAGCTGAAGGCATATCGTATGAATCCTCCACTCCTAAGCAAGCCCAAGTCGGAAGAGGTGTTCTACCTTTATCTGGCCACTTCGGATCACACCCTCAGTGTTGTCTTGTTAAGGTAAGAAGAAAGGGTCCAAAAGCCGATCTGCTATGTGAGCAAATTCTTGCATGACTCCGAACTCCGTTCTTCTACGATAGAGAAAATGGTCTATGCACTGAACATGGCAGCCCATAAGCTCTTCCCTTATTTCCAAGCACACTCCATCCTCACCGACCAACCTCTCAAGCAAGTACTCCACAAGCCAGAAAACACTGGGTTACTCATGAAGTGGTCCACCAAGTTAAGCCTGCACGACACCAGCTACCTGTCGAGGACGTCTATTAAGGCCCAAGCCTTAGTCGTATTCATTATTGAGAGCATTGTTGTGCAATCTAGATGATCTAAATAACTAGATAAATTAGACACAAATTAAAACCTCGCAAGTGTACGAATCGTTTATAGAAGCGTAGCAATAGCAAGGGTCGATCCCACAGAGATTGTAGAAATTAACTTACTAATCAATAAAGCAAGAATAAGGATGGTAAAGGATTGTTCTAAAAGAAAGGAAATGGATTAAAACTAAATGAAGAAATGCTGAATCACAAATATCTATTAAGTAGTTGGGTTTAGATCTCCACCAATAGTCAATAATGCTAAGTCACCTCCTGAACTTCTTCTTATTACTCATGTTTGTTCTCTTTAAGGGCATGGTATCTACTCCTTAAAGTTAATGTTTCCCTAAGCCAAGAATTAGGCATGGTATCTACTCTAATTCGTTTCTTTCATTAAGTATTTAGCATGGTATCTACTAAGTTGCACTTAAAGAAAACATAAGAACAGTGGAAACGAACAAACACTCAAAGTTCTAGAAATTGGTATCAGATCTAGATCCCTCAAGTTGATTAAACCAAGAACCCCTAAGGATTCCCTTGTTACAAGTTATGAACACGAGATACGGGTCGTCTCAATATGCTCATATAACAGCTTCAGATCTACACTGCACAACTTGATAATCTTAAGTTCTGTATGTCAGTCGACTGGCTGTCACTTCATTCGACTGTCCTTAGAAATCCAAACAAGTTTGATTCATGTAAATTGTTATTCTTTCAATCAGGTTTAATCAATAAGTAAAAGAGTAACATTCAGAAGAACTTAGCATTACATAACTACGGCTTCAATCTACCCAACTATGAAATTAGTTCCACATAATAAGACTTTTATTGATCAACAAGTTCGAATACATGATTAACATAAAAGAATTAGAAAGAGAAGGAATAAACTGATGTAGTTCGGCTAGATGGATCGGCTGGCTGTCACACAGTCGACCGGCCGTTCTCTTCATAGTATTTGATCTCCTTTCTCCTTCTTCTATGCTGATAAAGTATTGCTCTTGGTTGATATGTTGATGATTCTGGAACTCTTGTGATCCAGTTGATGGTGTGTGCGGAGGAGCGTGAGAGAGGGTCGAGAGAGAGAGTGCGAGCCGAATAATGCTTCTTGGTTGGTATTTATAGAACACGGCTAGAGAATTAGGGTTTGCACTCTTCTTTTTTATAGAAAAGTCATTTTCTTTTATTTTTTTCCTCCCTCATTGCTCTGCGTATTATTTCTTTCTCTTTTCTTCTATTCTTCCTTTTCTGTTCTGATTTGGATTAGATTTGGACGAATCTTCAAATATCTTATCTTTTAACTCTGCCGCCTACCAGTCGACTCGTCTCCGAACCAGTCGACTGTGTCGAGCGGCTGTGGAAAATCAACTTCTCTGTCCAGTCGCCTGCTGTGGGGAACCAGTCGACCGATGATCTGCAGTTTTCTGTGTATCATCCTTAAAATCCTGAATCCGCTTCGTTTCTCTGTTTTAGGCTGTTTCCTATGGAAAAGAGAAAATAAGAGTTAAATACCACATATAGAGCCTTCAAATGTCTAGTTGCATTAAGATTATTGCTCTTAAATGTGAATAATATTGTGTTCATCAAATACCCCCAAACTTAGATTTTGCTTGTCCTCAAGCAAAAAGTGAATTTATGAATAGGGGAATAATAATGATAGCCTCAACCAAGAATTCTTATTTATGTGAGCATCAACATATAAAAATATAAACAATTTCAGATAAAGTAAAACTAAACATACCCACTTTCTCTAGTGCAATTGTTTATTCATAACTCCAAACTCAACCACACTTGTCATGCAATTAATTATAGTTATAGTATGTAACTACTCAATCTGTGATCATCCCTTTTCTCTACTACAAACCGAGTAGCAAACTAGATTTTTTTTTTTTTTTTTTAAGTCTCTTCTCTAAAGTTGTCACTTGCCTTTTTACGCGAATGCAAAACATTTGTGATGAATCCACCCGGTTACTCAGCAAGTCACAAACTTTAAAGTGCTTTGCATACTCATATTTCAAGTTGCCGTTTGACGTAAAGGTAAACATTGGTGATGAATACCCCTAATTACTAAGCACCCGAAACATTGGAGTAGATTGACTTTATTCCAATATATATATTTTATCACTCTATTTACTTAAACTCAATTTAGGACTAGATCTAAAGGGAATAATCACCAGAAAAAGCATCACATTTGTTTATTATGTATAATCGCATGACTCACATAATTTTGTAGGGAATTCTGAAACTCAACAATCCTAAAGTAAATAAGTATCCTTACTCTTACTTTATAAGAAATTGTTTATCCTAGAACAAATCAAAAGACTCCAACTGTAACTAACTAATACCCCCAAACTTAGATGGAACATTGTCCTCAATATTCGAAAGAAAATTAAAAAAACAAACATGTATCACCATCTAGTAAGAAGGAGAGACTGAAAAATAAAAAATGAATAACGAAAAGAAAATGAAGGGAAAGTGTAAATACTCCCCTGAAAATTGGGTTGCCTCCCAATAAGCGCTGTGTTTTCTGTCTTCAGCTAGACTTGATGAGGTCATGCAATGTATTGGATGGCTTGAAGATTCACATCTTCCTTTTGCGGTTCTATGCTCATTTCTATGTATGGCTTCGCCCTATGCCCATTCACCTTAAATGTTTGATTCTTCTCTTTGCTATGAACCTCCAATGCACCATGTGGAAAGATTCTTGTAACAATGTATGGGCCATATCATCTTGACATGAACTTGCCTGGAAAAAGTCTTAATCTTGAGTTTTATATCAATACCTTATGTCCTTCATAAAACTTCTTCCTTGCTAGCTGTTTATCATGGTACAACTTGGTCCTTTCCTTGTACAATTTTGCATTTTCATATGCGTCGTGCCTCAACTCTTCAAGCTCATTTAGTTGCAATCTTCTTTTGTCCCCTGCTTGTTTCATATCGAAATTGAACCTTTTTATGGCCCAATAGGCTTTGTGTTCCAACTCCACTGGTAGATGACAGGCTTTTCCAAAAACCAAATGGTATGGTGACATGCCGATGGGTGTTTTGTATGCTGTTCGGTAGGCCCATAATGCATCATTCAAGCGCAGCGACCAATCCTTTCTCCTTGTGTTGACTGTCTTTTCCAAAATGCTCTTGATTTCTCTGTTGCTAATCTCCACCTGCCCACTAGTTTGAGGATGATATGGGGTGCCCACTATATGTGTGATACCATATTTCTTCATCAAAGAAGCAAATGGAAAGTTATTGAAGTGGCTCCCTCCATCACTAATTATTGCCCGTGGTGTACCAAACCTCGTGAAAATGTTCTCCTGCAAAAACTTGACAACAACTTTGTGATCATTAGTTTTTGAGGGGACAGCCTCAACCCATTTAGACACATAATCCACACCCACAAGAATATATAAATAACCAAATGAGTTAGGAAAGGGACCCATGAAGTCGATTTCCCAAACGTCAAACAGCTCGATTACTTAGATGTTTTGCAGTGGCATCTGATTTCTAGAAGAGATGTTGCCTGCCCTTTGGCATTTGTCCCAAGTCCTGCAAAAAGAAAAAGCATCTTTGAATACATTAGACCAGTAAAATCCAGATTGTAATACCTTGAGTGCGGTTCTTTTTGGTCCAAAATGTCCTCCACATGCATATTGGTGGCAATGTTGTAGAATACTCATTTGCTCTTCTTCGGCCACACATCTTCTTATAATTTGATCAGGGCAAAATTTGAACAAATAAGGATCATCCCAATAATAGTGCCTGCACATGGCCACCAGTCTCTTTCTTTCCTGACTTGTCATACCTGGAGGGAAAACATGAGCAGTGAGATAATTTACAATATCTGCAAACCATGGAAAACATGAGCAGTGAGATACCAGTCGACTGGTTCTGCTACCAATCGACTGTCCCGGTGATATGTTTATTTCAAATAGATGTTCATCTGGGAAATTTTCATTAAGTGGGGGCACAATTCTCTCTTCCTCATGCAGTAGTCTGGACATGTGATCTGCCACAACATTGTCACTTCCGTTCTTGTCACTAATCTCAAGATCGAATTCTTGAAGCAACAGAACCCATCTGATCAACCTAGGCTTAACATCCTTTTTAGCAAACAAATATCTCAAAGCAGCATGGTCAGTGAAAATAATAACTTTAGAACCAATTAAATATGATCTAAACTTCTCTACAGCAAAAATAACAGCTAACATTTCTTTTTCAGTTGTGGAATAGTTTAGCTGTGCATCGTTTAAAGTTCGAGAAGCATAGTAAATAACATGGGGTATCTTATTGATTCTTTGACCTAAAACAGCCCCTAAAGCATAATCACTTGCATCACACATGAGCTCAAAAGGATGGCTCCAATCTGGTGCCATGACAATAGGTGCAGAAATGAGAAGATTTTTCAATGTAATAAAAGCATTTGTGCACTCTTCTGTCCATGCAAACTCAACATTCTTAGTCAACAAGTCACAAAGGGGTTTGGAGATTTTTGAAAAATCTTTTATAAATCTTCTATAGAACCCTGCATGTCCAAGAAAACTCCTAACACCCTTGACTGTAGTGGGAGGGGGTAGCTTTGATATGATGTCAATTTTTGCCTTGTCCACCTCTATGCCTCTTTTTGACACCACATGTCCCAACACAATACCTTGTTGTACCATAAAGTGGCACTTTTCCCAATTCAGCACTAAATTGCATTCTTCACATCTCTTAAGCACAAGCTGCAAATGGTTAAGGCATTCATCAAAACAAGATCCAAAAACACTAAAATCATCCATAAATACCTCGATGAACCTTTCCACCATGTCTGAAAATATACTCATCATGCATCTCTGAAATGTAGCTGGTGCATTGCACAATCCAAAGGGCATCCTCCTGTATGCAAAAGTACCAAAAGGACATGTAAAAGTGGTTTTTTCTTGATCTTCTGGAGCAATAGCAATTTGATTATAGCCACTATAACCATCTAAAAAACAATAATGACTATATCCTGCTAATCTTTCTAACATTTGATCAATAAAAGGAAGAGGGAAGTGATCTTTCCTGGTTTCGTTATTCAGTTTCCTATAATCAATGCACACCCTCCATCCTGTGGTCACTTTCGTAGGGATAAGCTCATTTTCTTCATTCTTCACCACTGTGACTCCACTTTTCTTAGGCACCACATGTATAGGGCTCACCCACTTGCTATCTGAGATCGGGTAGATGATGCCAACATCTAGTAGCTTCAAAATCTTTGTTCTTACCACTTCCTTCATGTGTGGGTTAAGCCTTCTTTGTGCTTCCCTGCTTGGTTTTGCGTTGTCTTCAAGAAGTATTTTATGCATGCATTTGGATGGACTTATTCCCTTGATATCTGCAATGGTCCATCCTATTGCACCTTTGTGTTCTCGTAGTACCCTCAGCAACTTCTCTTCTTCCTGTGCACTTAAGTTTGCAGCAATTATCACTGGTAGCGTCTGGTTCTCGCCCAAATATGCATGCTTCAAATGGCCGGGCAACTGCTTAAGCTCTATGTATGGAAGTCTGGGTGCAGTCGACTGGTTCCTGGTTGTGGTCGAGTCAGTCGACTTATCCTGTCCACCAGTCGACTGGTCCGAGGAAACACAAATGTCATCAGTCACAATATTTTCAAATGCCGGTGCGAGTTTACCTGAATATGACTTTGGAGTTTCAAGGTGATGTACTGTTTCTGCTATCCTCCAGTCATCGTATTCATGTTCAACATGAGATAATGTTAGAGACTGTGTAATTGCAGCTTGTAGTGGTTCTACGCTATGTACCTGAAATGTTTGATCAACAATCTCCTGCACCACATCAACATTATAGCATTCATGATCATCATGTGGTAATTTTAGTGTATCAAACATTTTAAATTCAACCTTCTCTCTATTTATTTTCATGCTTATAGTACCCTTTTTAACACAAATTTTTATATCAGCCGTACTCATAAAGGGCCTACCTAAAATGATTGGTAGAGAAGATGGCATTGAAGAGTCCTCCATGTCTAACACAACAAAATCAGTAGGCAAAATGAAATCGTTTACCTGAACTAGGACATCTTCCAAAATACCTCTAGGTCTTTTGATGCTGCGATCCGCCAACTGCAACGTGATGGATGTTGGTTGGAGTTCCCCCAATCCTAGCTTTTCATAAACAGTGTATGGGAGGAGGTTGATGCTTGCCCCCAAGTTTAATAGTGCTTTCTCAAAGAAGTGCTCACCAATCCTGCAAGGAATGGTAAAACTACCTGGGTCCTTTAATTTGGGAGGTAGTTTCCTGAATAAAATAGCGCTTACTTCTTCTGTCAAAGCCACATCCTCCCTAACCTGAAATGTTCTTTTGTGAGTACAACATTCTTTCAAAAATTTAGCATAAGAAGGAATTTGTTTAATAGCATCAAGTAGGGGGATATTAATTTCTACCTTTCTGAGAGTTTCAAAGATGTCAAATAAATGTTGTTCTTTCTTTTGCTTGACTAACCTTAGAGGGAATGGTGGCAAACTATTCTTTCTTTTTCACTTACCTTGTTGGATCCCAAAACTTTTGATGGTTGTGTTTCTGTTTCTTCGGTATGTGTTCCAACCTTGTTTTCAATTGTCTTACCACTTCTCAGAGTTGTTACTGATTTGAGCTGTTCTTGGCCTCTAGGATTTGGTATAGTTTGTGAAGGGAGTTCTCCTGCCTTTCTCTCACTCAGCTCCTTTGCGATTTGCCCGATTTGAGTTTTCAATTTCTGAATTGCTTGCCCTTGTTGGTTGCTTGTTTGGTGTTGTTGTTGGAGCAATTGAAGAACGGTGGATTCAAAATCCAACTTCTTCTGTTCTTGAATAGGCCTATCAAACCCACTTCCCATTTGGAAATTCCGTGCATGTCCTTGTGAAGATTGGGTTCCTTGATTGTTGCTCCATGAGAAATTTGGATGGTTCCTCCACCCTGGGTTGTATGTGCTCGAGAATGGGTTGTTCTTTGGTGGAAACACTCCTTGCCCCACATAATTTGCATGCTCCTGGTCTGTGAATGAAGACATGGGACATGTATCAGTTGTATGATCACTATGAGAACAAATTGCACAAATTTCTATTGTTAGATTTTTCGCATTGCCCATTGTTGTCATTGCATTAACAAGCATATCAATTTTTTTATTCATGTTTGCCATTTCCACTTGTATGTTATTACTACCAGAAATTTCATAAACTCCCTGTTTTTTAGAGATGCCTCTTCCCCTTGTTGAGAATTGCTGTGAATTCTCGCTAAGTTCTTCAAATAATTCGATGGCCTCCTCACAACTTTTCCTCATCAAGATCCCGTTGCAAGCTGAATTCACAATTGCCTTGTTAGTATCATTTAAACCCTCATAAAAAGCTTGTACCTGATCATCTTTAGGCATGTTGTGTGTAGGACACTTGAGAAGCTTGTTCTTGAAATCTTTCCATGCTTCGAAGATTAAATCTCCATCTTTTTGTTGGAAGAGTTGAATCTCCCTTTTCAGTTGTTTGGTCTTCTGGGCTGGGAAGAATTCTTTCAAGAATTTTGTTGCCAATTGCTCCCATGAATTGATTGATCCTGGTTCAAAGAATTATACCATAGTTTAGCATTAAGTTTTAAAGAAAATGGAAACAAGATTAACCTGATTTGTTCAGGGGTAAGCCCTTGGACGCTTTGTGTTCTGCAAAGATCAAAGAAGTCTTGCAGATGGAGGTGAGGCTCTTCGTCTGGTTTACCACTAAAGTGGGGAACCATGCTAAGTAATTGGGGAGAGAGATGCATATTCCCTGTGACATTGGGTTGATAAGCAATGCAGGAAGGTTGCTTAATATTCTTCGGCGTGAATTTGTCCTGCATTGGCATTCGATTTGGTATTTCCTCTGCCATTGTTGCTCGTGAATTTGGTCTCTATGCAGTCGACTGATTCTGTGTAGCAGTCGACTGATTCTGTGTAGCAGTCGACTGGTTGGTCGCAGACAGCCGACCAAGTCTGTGCAAAGTGCGTTCTGTTTCCGCGTCAATAGGTAGTAGCTCTAGACGAAGTGATCTCCTTCCGTGCATCCACCAAAATCCTGTAACCTAAAATAAATATTTATTAATAAAAGAAAAGAAAATAAAAGGAAAGATTTACTGATTTGTAAGTCAAAATGCTAACAATCCCCGGCAACGGCGCCAAAAATTGTTGTGCAATCTAGATGATCTAAATAACTAGATAAACTAGACACAAATTAAAACCTCGCAAGTGTACGAATCGTTTATAGAAGCGTAGCAATAGCAAGGGTCGATCCCACAGAGATTGTAGAAATTAACTTACTAATCAATAAAGCAAGAATAAGGATGGTAAAGGATTGTTCTAAAAGAAAGGAAATGGATTAAAACTAAATGAAGAAATGCTGAATCACAAATATCTATTAAGTAGTTGGGTTTAGATCTCCACCAATAGTCAATAATGCTAAGTCACCTCCTGAACTTCTTCTTATTACTCATGTTTGTTCTCTTTAAGGGCATGGTATCTACTCCTTAAAGTTAATGTTTCCCTAAGCCAAGAATTAGGCATGGTATCTACTCTAATTCGTTTCTTTCATTAAGTATTTAGCATTGTATCTACTAAGTTGCACTTAAAGAAAACATAAGAACAGTGGAAACGAACAAACACTCAAGGTTCTAGAAATTGGTATCAGATCTAGATCCCTCAAGTTGATTAAACCAAGAACCCCTAAGGATTTCCTTGTTACAAGTTATGAACACGAGATACGGGTCATCTCAATATGCTCATATAACAGCTTCAGATCTACACTGCACAACTTGATAATCTTAAGTTCTGTATGTCAGTCGACTGGCTGTCACTTCAGTCGACTGTCCTTAGAACTCGAAACAAGTTTGATTCATGTAAATTGTTATTCTTTCAATCAGGTTTAATCAATAAGTAAAAGAGTAACATTCAGAAGAACTTAGCATTACATAACTACGGCTTCAATCTACCCAACTATGAAATTAGTTCCACATAATAAGACTTTTATTGATCAACAAGTTCGAATACATGATTAACATAAAAGAATTAGAAAGAGAAGGAATAAACTGATGTAGTTCGGTTAGATGGATCGGCTGGCTGTCACACAGTCGATCGGCCGTTCTCTTCTTAGTACTTGATCTCCTTTCTCCTTCTTCTATGCTGATAAAGTATTGCTCTTGGTTGATTTGTTGATGATTCTAGAACTCTTGTGATCCGGTTGATGGTGTGTGCGGAGGAGCGTAAGAGAGGGTCGAGAGAGAGAAAGTGCGAGCCGAATAATGCTTCTTGGTTGGTATTTATAGAACACGGCTAGAGAATTAGGGTTTGCACTCTGCGTATTATTTCTTTCCTCATTGCTCTGCGTATTATTTCTTTCTCTTTTCTTCTATTCTTCCTTTTCTGTTCTGATTTGGATTAGATTATGAAGTGGACATGCACAATACCCTATTCACAAGGACATGCACGGTATGTTGGAGCACATACCGACCAACCTCTCAAGCAAGTACTTCACAAGCCAGAAAACACTGGGTTACTCATGAAGTGGTCCACCAAGTTAAGCCTGCATGACACCAGCTACCTGTCGAGGACGTCTATTAAGGCCCAAGCCTTAGTCGTATTCATTATTGAGAGCATTATCCCTGATCATCCTAACGAAAATGAGGATCCTCTGACCTAGAGTGTCTACGCCGGTGGCTCCTCTTGCATCGAAGGGAGCTAGGCCGGTATCATCTTGCTTGGGCCACATGAATTCGTCCTCCAATACTCGCTTCGTCTCAGCTTTCGGGCCTCCAACAATGAGCCTAAATATGAGGCACTGATTGCTCGTCTCCTCTTATCTCTGAAGGTGGGGGCCAGAAAGTACAAAGTGTTCAGCGACTCCCATTTGGTAGTGAATCAAATCCAAGGAGAATATGAAGTCTGGGATGACCACATGGTCATGTGTTTGGCTTGCAACAAGAAACTCCTAGCTACATTCGAAGAGGCGTAAGTTACTCGCATCCCCCGAGAGAAAATTGGGCAAGCAGACGCCCTCTTTAAGCTAGCCTCCTCTTCCTTCAAAGGACTTCACCCCACAGTGCTCATTGAGGTCCGGCTTCAGCTAAACATCGAAGAGAAAGCTTTAAAGCTCATGTTCATCACTCCTCAAACACCCGGAGAAATTGGATGAAATCCTTGTTAGAATTTCTAGACAAGGGGATCCTGCCCTTAGATCCTAAAGAAGCAAGAAAGATCTGGGTAAGACATAAAAATACACACTTGTCAAAGGAGTCCTATACAAGCCTTCATACACTTTCATAGATGGCAATTACTTGCGATGACTTTCCTCCAAGGAGGACAAGTATGCTCTTAGAGAAATACATGAAGAAATTTATGATAGTCACATGGGCACAAGGTCCTTGCACAAAAAAATCTTAATCATAGGTATTATTGGCCCTCAATCTACAACTTTGCCCAAGAACATGTTCGTCGATGCACCGCCTGCCATAAGTTCTCCCAAATTAAGCGGTGCCCCAAGCCGACCATAGCTCCATGTTGAGTCGGATCTCCTGCATCATGTGGGGAATTGAATTGCTTGGGCCGTTTCCCTCCATGACTGGATATAGGAATTTCTTAGTGGTAGCTATTGACTACTTTACAAAACGGATCGATGTAGAACCACTATCATCCACTATCATCCATCACCGAATTTATTCAGCAATGCTTTTGGAAGAACATTGTTTGCAAGTTCGGGATCTCCCGAATCCTCTTCACCGAAAACAAAACTCAACTCACCGCCAATGGGTTCTGCAAATTCAGCACCGACCTAGGGGTCGTGCAGCGTTTCTCTTCCATCTCACACCCCCAAACTAGAGGCCAAGCGGAGAATGCTAACCAACATATCCTTGATGGCCTCAAGGAGAGGTTCGATGAAGCTCCTAAGGGACTATGGGTCGAGGAGCTCCCTAGTGTGCTCTGGTCCTACAGGACCACGAAGAGGATTCCTAATAGGAGAATCACCGTTCACCCTGACTTTCGGTTCCTAAGCACTGGTCCCCATAGAGGTCGGACTATCTTTCCCTCTCATTCTCTCCTTCAATGAAGAATAGAACTCAAATGACCTCAGAGGCAACCCTAATTTCATTGAAGAGGTTCGCGAGAAGTCCGCCCTACGGAGACACATCTATCAGCAAATGGTGGAGAAGTTGTACAATAAGAAGGTCCGCCCGGCAAATCTCAAATAAGGAGACATCGTCCTACGGAAGCATGAATTCCCCAACCCACGCAAGAAGGGAAACCTTGCTCAAAACTTGGAAGGACCGTACAAGGTCTCCAAAGCAATCTGCCCAGGAGCTTACCGACTTGAAGACCTGGGGGGCAAGAAATATCAAGGACTTGGAACACCGAGCATATGATGAAGTTTAACGATAGTGCTTAATGCCTCAACCTAGATTTTTTAAGCTTGGTAATAAGGTTGATCCTTATAACGGCCAGAGCATGTAATAAAGGCTAGCCACCAAGGCAGCCAATTAATTTTTTTCAATAAAAACTTAGCATTTTCTTTCACAAAATTCTTGTACTACTCTCTAAAGATGTGAAAAATGAGTTAGGTGCTCAACTCCTCTTCTGAGCTACGCTAACAACTCGTTCACTCTTCAACAACAAGTGTGGATTCTAAACTCGTGGCACTCTTCAACAACAAGTGTGCATTCTAAACTCGTGGCTCGATGTTTCTCCCGCAACTTGCAAACAAGCAAGTTTGGAGTTCGACTCATCACTTAAAACTGCTCCTGCACCTTGTTAACTCCTCAAACAAAAAGTTTGAAGTTCAAACTCATGGCTCAAAATCACTCCTGCAACTCATAAAACAAGCAAGTTCGAAGCTCCAATCACTCAAAACTGCTCATGCAACTCGTTAACTCCTTAAACAACAAGTTCGGAGTCCAAACTTGTCGCTCAAAGTCACTCCTGCAACTCACAAACAAGCAAGTTTGGAGCTCTAATCGTCAATCCAAACTTCTCCCGCAATCATTACTCCTCAAACAACAAGTTCGTAGTCCAAACTCGTGGCTCGAAATCGCTCCCACAACTAGGAAACAAACTAGTTCGGAGCTCTACTCATTACTCAAAAATGTTCATACAGCTTGTTTGCTCCTCAAACAGCAAGATCGGAGTCCAAACTCGTGGCTCATAACCGCTCCCATAATTTACGAACAAGAAAGTTCAGAGCTTGGCTCGTCACTCGAAACTGCTCCCACAACTCACTAACTTTTGAATATGTAAGTTCGGAGTCCAGCCTCTTCCCTAGAGATGCTCCCACCATTTGTTAATTCAAACCCATAGAGTCCGGAGTCCAGCTCATCCTTATTCCCATGGCTCGTCAACTCTAGAAAATATGTCACAACATGAAGAAGATAAAAGACAACACTTGAGCACTTATAATTTCTTCATTTAATATTAACATCTTATTACAAGCTCGAGAATACATGAGAAATCTTTTGTTCACTTTGGCACAACTCAAGGAACTAAAGTACATCAAACCACCCTATAGTTCCTTTTCAATCCAATCACTTACGAGCACAAAAAAGGATACTTCGGTTGAGAGACACAGTCCACTTAAGACTCATGCCACAGGAGAACCATCTCGGTGTCTCGAGTCGTCTGAAGGGAGGACCAACCCAACTGACTAGGTCTAGAGGTCACGGTCGCGAAGATGCCGCACCGACTTGGTCGATGCAAAGCTAGATGACCCGGATACCCTTCTCTGGGTATCCAAAGGATTCTTCGATCCTGCTGGGGAGAGGAAGACAAGGTCATTGAACAACTTCCCTTTATTATACTCACCCCGACAGTAAGAAGTATTTCGCGTTCGTCGTCCTCCAAGTAACATCTTCAGCTGGTAAATCTCCACCTCCTTCTTGACAAGCATCTCATTCAGGTAAGTGTCCTAAACCCTATTCTTCCATCGAACCATATGAATGTAAGCTAAACAATTGGGGTGAGTCTCACTTGAGTAACTCAGAAGAGTCTCCTTTAAATGGGCACTTCCAAGCTCTTCTCAAGAAATACGTTCTTTAGTTGGCCCCTCTCAGTTGTGGCTGCAAGAAAAGCGTGATAAAAACAAATAATCTCGGCATCCCGATGATCTCCCCCGGTGTACATAACTATCTATCAAATAAAGAAAATAGTCGAGTTACTATAACACCAAATAAATATAAAGTTCCTTGCCTCAATGTGGACTCGGAAGACCCAACTCAGCACATTTAAAAAAAAATCATGATCACAAAGGAAAAACTCAAGTGTTGGACAGCAAAAAAAATTTCATTAACCAAAAGTGAAGATACAAAAGTGGTGGTCAGTCAGCTAATAGGCATAGTTACAAAATCAAAATGAAGAAGATGAGAGAAAAAAGGAAAAATCAGGGATCCACCTTGGTCGACGGAACCACTATGGCGAAAGTCTCGACCATTTCCTTCCCTTTTTCTCCTACACCTCCCTTCGAGCTCTCCACCTTTAAGAGTCTCCTCCTCGTCGCCATCGGCAAGCACCCCCCCACCCCCCCCCCCCCCCCCCCCCCCCCCCCGCGCCCCAAGAGCGAGAATGACATGATACCCTACCTTTCCCTTCGAAACCGTGAACACGCTCGGCCACATCTGCTATGGCCATTGCATACAATTTGTCCATCACACTTTGGATCTTGCTCTTTTCCTTGGCCTCCACCTTGACCAGAGCCTCCATTTCCCACTTCATCATTCCTTACTCATTCTTGAGAGTGGCAATCTTCTTCTGTAACCCCTGTTCCCGTTTATATGTATTTTTCGTGTATTTTTTCGTATTTCAAATTCTTAGTATATTGTAACTCATTCTTCTTAAATGATTATCGATTTTCAACCTGAATTGTATTTCATTCTACGATTTTAACTCTTTTAGATTATTTATTTATATTATAAAATCGGAATCTTATTTCATACTTTGAACAGCTTCTTTATTTTTATTGTGTTCATTTATTATTTAAATTATTTAGAACCCAAATTTGGAATCTTTTATTTTTGATTAATTATTTAAACTAATTTATATATTCGATTACTTGTTAGAAACCAATAACATTATATATATATATATATATATATATATATATATATATATATATATATATATATATATAATAAATTACAATGAAAGCTATCAAGTGGCTCACATTCAATCTCTCCCAAAATCAATGGACCAGATCTACTCTCACAAAACATATTTTCCCGCACAAAATTTCAAACCCAAAATTTCAAACCCCCCCCCCTCTTTCTCTATCTTCCGAGCTGTATCTCTCTCGCTCTTTCTCATCGCTGCCCTAAACCCTCCATCCATTAAAAATCGCAACTTTTGAACCAATTCATTTCCTCTTCTCCTCAAACCCCAAATTAGGCGTAGTGTCAGGGGTTAGAAGTTTAAGATGAAGGTGAAGACTTTATCTCGATCGACCGACGAATTCACTCGCGACCGAAGCAATGACCTCCAAAAAGTTTTCCGCAACTACGACCCCAACCTCTGCCCTCTTGAATGTGCCACCGAGTACACGAGGGCTCTCAATGTGGCAAAGTTGGAAAAGGTGGAGTCTTCTTCATCCCTTTTGTTCTGTTCTTGAATTTGGGGTTATTTAGGGTTTAGGGTTTTGAGAAATTTGTGTTACTAGATATTTGCGAGGCCTTTCGTTGGAGCGATGGACGGGCATGTTGATGCGGTTTCGTGCATGGCGAATGATATGGCTAAAAATGGGGTTTAATCGGAACCGTCCAAATCAGGCACGAATCTTGGGACCTGAGGGTAAAACAGTAATTTCACCCACAAAAGGACCAAAACGGATATTGGATCTGCCCTCCTAGGGCCCAATAATCCGCGAATGGATCCACCACCAAGAGGGTGCGGGTCTCAACCCGCTGCGCACCCAATCCATCAAGATAGAGTCAGGGTCCCTGATTCAACACGATCAACGGCCCTGATGGACATCTACCTTTTCACTGGGATTTGGGGATTAAATTCCTTATCTGATTACGGGGAATATACCTTATCAGATTACATTCCTAATCTGTTTACAAGGAGATTATTCCATATCAGACCACGGGGATTACATTCCTAATCTGTTCCCTGAGACGCCTATAAATACCCCCCATCCACCTCCATTAAGAGGTAATCAATCTTTCACCAGTTTTTACGCTCTTTCATAGTCTGCCAGGTTACTGACTTGAGCGTCGGAGGGTGCGTCGCCGGGAACAACCCCGGTGTCTCGCACTTTTTGCAGGTGCACGGCAGGAACGACGAATGAGGCCCGACGGAACAGGTACGCAGGTTTTCCTATTCAGTTTCCCCAAGAATCCACAAGTTCTATCTGTTTGCCCCCACACCAAATTTAGCGGCAACAGATTGGCGCCGTCTGTGGGAACAAACGAATAGAGACCTTTCCTCCTTCCACGGAACAGGTTTTCTCCTGCCATGCCGCCATGCAAAGTTAGATCAAGGGGCTCCAACCGAGCGCCCAACCCTGACCAGCAAGAAGTCCTTCCTGATCCCGCTCAGCAACAAGGGCAACTCCCTCCTACCATAGAGGAGCCGCTCCAACGGAACCCTCCACCTCCTGATCCAAAGGGGCCTAACCCCCAGAAACAGCCCCTTCACCAAGAGAACATCTCCATCCACAACGCCTCCAGTGCTTCCATGGCCTCCCATCATCCCCGGGCCTCTGGTCGCCACAATGCCCCTCCCAAACGCCCGGAGGATGATGACCTTCGTCGCCACCTGGATGAAAAGCGGGCTCGGGGGGAAGCCTCCCGCCAGCAAGAGCGATCCCCCCGTCACCGAGAGCACAGGAGGTCCCCCACCCGAAGAGGGAGAAAGGACTCCCCCGATTATTACCGAAGAAGGCACTCCCCCGCAGGTCGGCAGCAACCTAGGAACAATGAGGCACCCATCACCCGTGCCGAGTTCCAGCAGTTCCAGGCAATGGTACAACAGGCCCTCAACCTCCGTCAAAATCCCAACGAGCCGAGGGCCCTATCCCCTCCTCCGGTCTGAAGCCCTCGCCAACGGTCCCCCTCTCCTCGTCCTGCACCAACCAACTCCCGACGCACCCCGAGTCCTCGTCGCTCCCGAAGTAATCGCCGCCGCAGCCCTCGCTCCCCCTCGTACGAAGACGAGTCCCGTGGTCTGGCGAATTATCGTCGGAGGGATGACATCATGGACCGCCGTCTCAACGAGGTGGAAAAGCTCCTGGGTCAGATAAACCGAGAAGAGGAACTCAGGGGGAGGACCCTACGTCCTAGCCGACCCCCGTTCTCCCGAACCATAGTGGATGCCCCTGTACCGTTCGGTTTCAAACCTCCCCAATTCGAAAATTACACCGGCGAGACCGATCCAGTTGATCACATCGAAGGCTTTAAGACTTTGATGCTCCTCCACCAAGCTTCCGATGCCCTCCTCTGCAAAACATTCCCCGCGACACTCAAAGGTCCAGCTCGAGAATGGTACTCTCGTCTCGCCCCGGCATCGATATTCTCCTTTGAACAGTTCGAAACCCTCTTCATCACCCACTTTGTCAGCAGCCGAAGGACCGAGAAAACCAGTATCTCACTATTGCACCTCCGTCAGCAAAAGGGGGAAAAACTGAGGGACTACGTGAAGAGGTTCACGGCCGAAGCTAGAACCATTGCCTCCCTCGACCAATCGGTCGCTACCGCAGCATTCCAATCCAACATTCTCAATTCCAACCTCCGCTCCTCCCTTGCCAAGAAACCCCCACATGACTTTTCCGACCTTCTCCTTCGCACCGAAAAGTACATTCGGGCCGAAGAGGCCGAGCAACAACCCAACTGGGAAGTGCCCGCCTTCGGGCTTAAAAGGAAGGGGGCGGAGGAAGAAGGAGCCAAGAAGCTCCAGAAGGATAATGCCGGCCAGCGCCGACCTCCCCCTAGATTTGAGAAGTTCACTCCCCTCAACGCTAACCTCTCGGCCATCTTCATGGAGGTCGAAAAAGACGGGGTCTTACCTCCGGCTCCCAAAATGAATACTCCCGCCAAGAGAAGAGATAAAGAGAAATGGTGCCGCTATCACCGGGACCACGGGCATGACACCAACGACTGCCGTGCTCTGAGGAACGAGATCGAAGCCCTTATCCAGAGGGGACAGCTAACGAAGTTTGTAAAAAAGGACCGAGCCGAGCTCCCTCCCCCGCCTCGGGGGGCTAACAAACGTCCGGAAAGGGAAGAGACGCCAGACTTCGAGGAAGAGCGAGTCCTCCACCTCATCCATGGGGGTCCGATGGGAGGCTCCTCGAACTCCTCTCGGAAAGCGTTTATCAGAGAGATCAATTCAGTCCGAACCACGCCTCCTCCCAAAGGCCTCGGAGTGCCAGTTACCTTCTCCGACGA
The DNA here is from genome assembly GCA_017893485.1 of Hemerocallis citrina. NCBI lineage: Eukaryota > Viridiplantae > Streptophyta > Magnoliopsida > Asparagales > Asphodelaceae > Hemerocallis > Hemerocallis citrina. The sequence goes on along the minus strand of CM030364.1, from coordinate 210,063,317 downwards.
AGATCTCGAGGGAGTTCGTATCCCACATTGTGACGCTCTCGTCATCAGCCTCCACATGGCAAATTTCAAAGTGGAGAGGATCTTAGTTGACAACGGCAGCTCCGTCAACATCCTATTCCTCTCCGCTTTCAAAGGCCTGAAGCTCTCCAGAGACAGACTTAAGCCCGCCGGTTACACTCTCCATGGGTTCACGGGGGTTCCGGTAACTATAGAAGGGGTGATCACCCTCGATGTAACTGCCGGCCAAACCCCTACCACCAGGACGGAGCCGATGGACTTCATGGTAGTGGACATTCCCGCCGCCTACAACGTCATTTTGGGTAGGCCCGGCCTCGCGGCTCTGGAAGCAGTTCCCTCGGCATATCATCTGAAGATGAAGTTTCCCACCCGATCCGGGGTCGGAGAAGTAAGGGGAAATCAGGAGCAGGCCCGGAAATGCTACATGACTTCGACCCATGGGCCCGTCCTCTCTTTAGAGACCCTGGAGATTCCCCAAGATTCCACAAGACCGACCTCCGAGCCAGCGAACGAACTGGAGGAGGTGCTCTTCTCCGAACAAGAGCCGACCCGCAAGTTCTTTGTAAGCAAGGCCCTCCCGTCCGCCCTATACTCAGATATTGTGGAATGCATCCGAGCCAATCAAGACCTCTTCGCATGGTCCGCAGCTGACATGCCCGGTATCTCCGAAGAACTCTTAGTCCACCGCCTGAGTGTTGATCCGGGGTCCAAACCGGTTTAGCAGAAGAGGCGTAAGTTCGCCCCCGAGCGACAGCTCGCTATTAAAGAAGAGGTAGATAAATTGCTGAAGGCCCGATTCATACAGGAAGTAAACTACCCTGAATGGTTATCGAACGTAGTAATGGTGAAGAAGTCCAACGGAACATGGAGAATTTGCATTGATTTCACCGACCTCAACAAAGCCTGTCCCAAAGATCCCTTCCCTCTACCGAGCATCGACACTCTGATTGACGCAACCTCGGGACACGAGCTTCTAAGCTTCATGGACGCTTTCTCGGGTTACAATCAGATAAGGATGTTCCCGCCGGATATCCCAAAGACGTCTTTCGTGACCGACCAAGGCCTTTATTGCTACAGGGTCATGCCATTCGGCCTAAAGAACGCAGGGGCAACATACCAACGCCTCGTCAACAAAGTTTTTCAGGCTCAGATCGGCAGAAACATGGAAGTGTACGTCGATGACATGCTGGTGAAAAGCATCCGAGGCGTTGATCATGTGACCGACCTCCAAGAAGCATTTGATGTTTTAAGAAGGAACAATATGAGACTCAACCCGAACAAGTGTGCGTTCGGCGTCTCATCAGGCAAGTTCCTCGGCTTTATGGTTAGCCAACGAGGAATAGAGGCGAATCCGGAAAAGATCAAGGCCATACTGGACATGGCCCCCCCTAGAAATGTCAAAGAAGTTCAGAGGCTGACTGGTCGCTTAGCCGCCATAGGGCGCTTCCTGTCGAAGTCCGGGGAGAAGTGCCTCCCGTTCTTCAAAGCCCTCAGGGGGGCTAAAGGATTCGAGTGGGGGCAGCAGCAACAAGACTCCTTTGACCAGCTTAAAGCCTACCTCGTCAATCCCCCTCTCCTTAGCAAACCAGTACCCGGCGAACCGCTCTACCTCTACCTCGCGGCTTCCGAACAGACGCTCAGTGCGGTCTTAGTCAGAGAAGAAGAAAGGACTCAGAAGCCCATATACTACGTCAGCAAGGTGCTCCGGGATGCCGAACTTCGGTACCCGAAAATTGAGAAAATGGCGTATGCCCTGGTAATGGCCGCGAGAAAACTTAGACCCTACTTTCAGTCTCATTCGGTGGTCGTCCTTACCGACCAGCCCCTGAAACAGATTCTTCACAAACCCGAGACTTCTGGTCGCCTCATGAAGTGGTCGATCGAGCTGAGCCAGCACGATATAACTTATCAGCCTCGGACTGCGATCAAGGCACAGGCACTGGCCGAATTCATAGTTGAGACCACAATCCCCGAGTCTGGCCAAGCAGCAAAGGGACCCCCCGTTTGGCCGGTCTACGTCGACGGGTCCTCTTGTAATGAGGGTAGCGGGGCAGGAGTCATCCTGGCAGGACCAGATGGCTTCATCCTCCAATACTCCCTCCGGATAAATTTCAAAGCCTCGAACAACGAGGCCGAATATGAAGCACTAATAGCCGGGCTTCGAATGGCCCGAAATGCTGGGGCACATCGGCTACAGATTTTCAGCGACTCCCAGTTGGTTGTTAACCAGGTCCTCGGCGAGTATGAAGCCCGCGACGGTAGAATGGCTAAATACTTGTCCAAAGTAAAGAGCCTCATGGCGCTGTTCGACGAGGCTCTCATCCAAAGGATCCCTCGAGAAGAAAATGCTCAGGCTGACGCCTTATCCAAGTTAGCTTCCTCCTCCCTTCAAGGTCTGGAACAGACCGTTTTGATAGAAGTCCTCCTGAAGCCGAGCATAGAGGACGAAGCGCCAGACTCCGTTGAAGCATTGCCCGTCCTCCTCGAAGACAACTGGATGAAACCCATTGTCGAATTCCTGAGGAACGGACTCCTCCCTGAAGATCCGAGGGAAGCACGAAGAATCAGGGCCCGAGCCGAGCGTTTTACTTTACTCGAGGGCATCTTATACAAACGCTCCTTCACCCAAGCGGATGGTCGACCGTATCTAAGGTGCCTCTCCCCCGAGCAAGCCGACTATGCCCTGCAGGAGCTCCATGAGGGGATCGGCGGAGCCCATTCAGGATCCAGGGCTCTGGCGCGCAAGGTATTGAACTATGGATATTACTGGCCCACTCTCCTACGGGACGCCGAACGACATGTTCGGCAGTGCAGCTCCTGCCAAAAGTATGCAGACATCCGACGCCTTCCACAGGCACCGCTGACCTCCCTATCAAGTCCCGTTCCCTTCGCTATGTGGGGGATGGACTTACTGGGACCATTTCCTCCAGCCCTCGGACAGCTAAAGTTCCTAGTCGTGGCAGTCGACTATTTCTCTAAGTGGATAGAAGCAGAGCCCCTGGCTACGATCACCGAACATAGGGTCGTTCAATTCTTCTGGAAAAATGTGATTTGCCGGTTCGGTGTTCCCCGAGTCATAGTCACAGATAACGGGACACAGTTCACTGGAGCCGCCTTCCGAGCCTTGTGTGAAGACCTTTCCATACAACACCGATTCTCCTCCGTCTCCCATCCCCAATCGAATGGCCAGGCTGAGAATGCCAACCGACAGATTCTTGCGGGAATCAAGAAGAGGTTAGATAAGTGTTCCAAGGGACTATGGGTCGATCAGCTGCCGAACGTACTCTGGAATCACCGCACCACCAAGCGGACCCCAATAGGCGAGAGCCCGTTTAATCTCACCTATGGGGCCGAAGCCATCATCCCCCTAGAAGTCGGGATACCCTCTCCTCGCCTGATCGCTTATGAAGAAGAGCAGAATGCTAGAGAACTCAGAACAAGCCTAGATCTGATAGACGAAATCCGAGAGAGAGCTGCCATACGCCAGCAAGCTTACCGAAGAAGGATCGAGCTGGCATACAACAAAAGGGTCCGCCCAACGGACCTCAAAGAAGGGGATTTAGTCCTTCGGAAGTTGGCCATCTCGTTCCCCGGGCAGAAAAGCAAGCTGGCCCCGAACTGGGAGGGACCGTACAAGATCTCGAAAGTAATCCGCCCCGGTACGTACAAGCTAGAGGATCTCGAAGGAAGAGAAATTCCCCGGACTTGGAACGCCGACCATCTTTTGAAATACCAAGAGAAGGCAACTACGTCTCTCCAAGTAACTCGAGATGTCGAACCGTTCCACTCCTCTCTCTAGTCATAATTTGTCCTTTTGTTCTTTCTTCTATTATTGTAATAACGGCTAGCAACTTTAGAAGCAGCCGATCATTAGTTGTTAATAAATGAAGTTTCTTCATGTTTTCGCTACTATTACATCCCTCTGCTTGTAACTCTTTAATGTCACAATGGTTCCGGAGTCCAACACTTGGCTCGATTCTACTTCGCGAACTCGCTCCTAAGCGAGCTAGAAGTAGCTCGCCATTCGAAAATGCTCCCACAGCCGTTGAATGGTACGGAGTCCAACACTTGGTTCGACCCTACTCCGCAAGCTCGCTCCTAAGCGAGCTAGGGGTAGTTCGCCATTCGAAATTGCTCCTACACCCCTTAAACTGACAATGGTTCCGGAGTCCAACACTTGGCTCGATTCTACTTCGCGAACTCGCTCCTAAGCGAGCTAGAAGTAGCTCGCCATTCGAAAATGCTCCCACAGCCGTTGAATGGTACGGAGTCCAACACTTGGTTCGACCCTACTCCGCAAGCTCGCTCCTAAGCGAGCTAGGGGTAGTTCGCCATTCGAAATTGCTCCTACACCCCTTAAACCGACAATGGTTCCGGAGTCCAACACTTGGCTCGATTCTACTTCGCGAACTCGCTCCTAAGCGAGCTAGAAGTAGCTCGCCATTCGAAAATGCTCCCACAGCCGTTGAATGGTACGGAGTCCAACACTTGGTTCGACCCTACTCCGCAAGCTCGCTCCTAAGCGAGCTAGGGGTAGTTCGCCATTCGAAATTGCTCCTACACCCCTTAAACCGACAATGGTTCCGGAGTCCAACACTTGGCTCGATTCTACTTCGCGAACTCGCTCCTAAGCGAGCTAGAAGTAGCTCGCCATTCGAAAATGCTCCCACAGCCGTTGAATGGTACGGAGTCCAACACTTGGTTCGACCCTACTCCGCAAGCTCGCTCCTAAGCGAGCTAGGAGTAGTTCGCCATTCGAAATTGCTCCTACACCCCCTAAACCGACAATGGTTCCGGAGTCCAACACTTGGCTCGATTCTACTTCGCGAACTCGCTCCTAAGCGAGCTAGAAGTAGCTCGCCATTCGAAAATGCTCCCACAGCCGTTGAATGGTACGGAGTCCAACACTTGGTTCGACCCTACTCCGCAAGCTCGCTCCTAAGCGAGCTAGGGGTAGTTCGCCATTCGAAATTGCTCCTACACCCCTTAAACTGACAATGGTTCCGGAGTCAGGGATAGCTCACTGTCCTAAAAAACGCTCCGACGACGTTAAACCAATCAAGCAAGTGCACAACTTGGCTCAACGTTACTTCGCGATTTCACTCGTGATCGACCTAAAAGAAGCTCACCATTCGGAGTCCGACAGTTCAGAAGTTACCCCATGACAGACAACATTCACAGCAATAAAACACGCAAGTTCGGCAATAACGCATTTATTGATGAAACAGATGTGATACAAAGGCAAACACAAACAGGAGCACGACTCAACAAAGGGAATTTACAATACCGACTCGTCACACTTAACGAAAAGCAAAAAAAAAAAAAAGAGAGCAAAGAACTCGTGGAACCGACCACTTCAGCGCTTCTTCGGAGCTGGAGCATTCCGCTTCAAGGACACTCGAGAGTGACGACGCTTGTCCCCGGAGCGCGACCCCAAGCCGGCAAACTGGGACGTATCCTCGGCACCGCTCCTGGCAGCTACGCCGACAGACGCCCCGCTCGAGGAGATTGCCACCGAGCTCTGCGCGTCCCCCGGGCTTGGTTGGCCGATCCGCTGACGGGTCGCCATCTCATAGAAAGTAATGCCCCGCTCACTCTCAGCGCGAGTGCATGACGTGCTTCGAACGTTGATCGGCCCTGAATGTGGCTTCAGACGAGCCACTTCCGCCTCCAACTCTGAGATCCTGTCCCGCAATGAGTCGTCTTTAACGTCGACTTCGAAACGTGGGGGTATCGCGGAGTCCGGCACTCCAGATCGACTAGCGACGAGGTGCCGAAGGTGGGTGACTTCGATGCTTTTATCCACCGTCGCCCTCTTGAGCGCTTCGACTTCAGCAGTCAACTCGACTCGTTCAGTCGTCAACTTGGCCACCTCGGCCGTCAGCCCCTCGCCCTCACTCCGGAGCTTCTCCTCTACGGACTGCAGATGCTGTATCTCGGAAAGCAACTCGTCCTTCTCCGCTGTTATTTTGGACAAATTATGACGAATGCACTGAACACGAATCTCATTACTGAAATCAGTGGGCAAGTGTTCACCTTCGGGTATGAGTTCGGCGATTCGGCTTTCCAAACGACGAATCTCGATATCACGCCGGCCGAGGACGAGCTGGAGATGCTTCCTCTCGCTCTCGGCTCGGCGCAATCCGAGCTCGACCTCATAAAGCTTCTCCCTACACCTAGCCAGACACAGCCTCGTCGCCCCTAGGCCAGCCTCGGCTCTAACCTCTTCGTCCGGCCGGGAAAGCTCGACGTCTTGGGGGATCACCATAAGCTGCAAAGAAATCGGAGCAATTAGCAAGAGCATTGAGCGTGGCCGAAGCACCGCACTTGGAAAAATTTTCATCTCTAAAAACAAAGTTTGACGGTTCGGCAAAAGAGGGGACATAAAACAGAAATTTCCGAGCACCAACACTTTGATTTCATTCACGTCAAAAGAAGCGGTGGCCAGTCCGCTATTAGGCATTACAAAGTTCGAAAGAAAGAAAAAAAAGAAGGGAGAAAAAGAGCAGAAACAGCCAAAAACAATAAAACGAGAGGCGGATTCAGTGCTCGACCTCTTTCCCCGGGCGACGAGGCGGAGTAGGGGTCGACTTCGCCGAAGGAGACGCCGCCGCCAGCAGAGTGGCCGTGGTGCTCGGGACCTCGCCAGTAATCCCGGCATCGGCATCAGCGCCGTCCTCCTCCTCCTCCTCCTCTTCCCCTTCGGACTCGGGGTCGAAGCCCTCGACGTGTCCGGGGAAGAGTCGCCATCCCGAGACGTCCACCCCGGGGTACGCCTCTCGCACCCGGTCGAGGGCAGTGGCGAAGGCCTTCGCCATGTTCTGCGCGAGGTACCCCTGGGCCTTCTTCAAGGTGGCGTCCTCCACCTCCTTCACGGCCGCCGCTCGCTTCGCCTCGGCCTCGACCAACTGGTTGGCCGACCCTTCCTTCTCCCGACGCAGCTCGTCCTCCAGCCTCTTCACTTCGGCCTCGAGGTGCTGGATCCTCGCAGACCGACCTTCATGCTCGACTCGGAGCTTGTCGAGCTGGTTCGACATCCGAGCCTTCTCGTTCCGAGCCTGGTCGGACTCTTGCTTCAGCTCCTTCTCGAGAGCGGTCAGCCTTTCGGTGAGGTGACCGAAGTGGACGACGATCTGCAAAGGAAAGAGGAAGAACTCAGAGAGTTAGAAAAATTTTGTGATTCAAGATGAAACGAATGAAGGGAACTCGGAACTTACCGATACCGCCGAACGAGCGATCTCGATCACGTCGTCGCCTTGCCTCCCCGCGTCCATGGCGGCGCGGTCCTTCGGGGTGGCGAGATGCTTGACGGCCTGCATACTCGCCAACGAGTTCCCGAGGAACCCATCGTGCTTCCGGACCTGCCAGTCCGGAATGTGGATCCGCTTGTGCTCCTCCGTCAGGAGCTCCTCGCCTGCTACGGTTAGCGGCGGGGTCGGCATGGCGAGCGCGGCGGCAATGGGGAAATCCCCCACAGGAGCAGTAGCCGAAGGCCCCGCCACGGTGACGACCGGTTCGTCAGCAACCTCCACCACCTGGTCGGGGGCCGCAATCCTCGGCACCTTCGAGGTCGAGGGCAGCTTCGACGCAACCCTCTTGCGCTTCCTCGGTGCCTTACTGGCGAGCCCCGCCCTGAGCGCCAACACCGCCTCGTAGTCCATAGATTCTGCATCAAAAGCAAAAAATGATTAGCACAAAAGAAGAACAAGGCAGCAAGTACGAAAAAAAAAAAAAAGAACTTGGCGAAAATCCGCGTACTAGGATCTACGCGGCCGAGCCCTCCCCTGTAAAGAACGTCTTCCGTCAAGTCCTTCCAGTCGTACTTCGGCCGGTCGAGAAGGGTCCGCACCGCCCCTTCTTCTTCTACTGAGAGTCTCGGCAGCGCCGTCGCCCTCTTGGTCACCCCTTCTGCCCAGTTGGTGGGGATCGGCCAGGCCTCTCGACTCCGCACAACGACCCACTTCTCTCGCCAGTGCTTGATAGAGTCTGGGCAAACCACGAGCCTGCCGCCGTGCCTCGGAGTCAGATAATACCGGTACTCCGACTTGTTCCCTTGGTGGAGCCGGTATATCGTCCGAAGCACGTTCAGCTACGGTTCGATCCCTGCGGCTTGGCAATGGAGAACGAAGCCATTAATCACTCGCCACGCGTTCGGCATGAGCTGAATAGGGCAGACCCCGTACCAGCTCACCACGGTAATTGCGAACGCGTGGAGAGGTAGCCGGGCACCGGCGATAAAGGCATCAACCGGCCAGCAACACATGGTCACTGGCAGCGGCGAATTGGCCCTAACCCCGGGGCCCGGCAGCATGATTTCGTACTCCTCCGGGATGAAAAAAGCATCCCGGATCGCCACCAACTCCTCCTCGCGCAGGATCGACGCCACATCGTCCGCCTCCGTCGTCTCCCTCGCTTCATTCTCCTCGAAGGTCCTCTCCCTCCCATGGACGATCCGCTCGGCCTGGTCCTTCGGGAGCTCCCTGACCCTATGCAGACCCGTCAACGGACCCGGTAGCTGTCCAAACTCCCCCATCCTCTTCGGGTCCACGACGATGGAATCCTTCCCGAACACCTTCCCCTTAGGTGGATTCGGAGACGAGGCCTCGACGCCTTCAAGGGAGGGCTCGGACCAAGAGACTTCATCTGAGACAGAAGCTACAGACATAACTTATAAATTACCTTGAAAGGAGAGAGCTGCCGAAAAACCTCGCCTGAGTCAAACACCGGTCACCGGAAAAATTCGCCTGAAACACTAGAGAACGCCTGAGCAAATGAGAGGAGAAGTGAGAAATGAGAGGGGGGGTAAGGATTTATAGAAGGGGGGCACTCCCCACGAGGCTAATGGGCTTGTACGACCGGCCCATCTAAACCAAGCGGCGGAGCGATCCCAATCGTCACCTCATTAACCGCAGCGAATCATGAGATGCATTTAATGCTATCCCATCTGATGGAACCCCAGAGGTCACAGCATTTAATGGACGTCCCATCTGTCAGGGTTGTCAGAATTGTCAGAATTGTCAGACGTTCAAATGGCGCACAGAAAAGACAAACTCACATAAACGACAAGTCTGGGCGCTCGGCACCCACTGCCGAGCATTCGTGACACCGACCCTGTTATAGGGGAAAAAGTCACGCTCGGCACCCACTGCCGAGCATTCGTGACTCCGACCCTGTTATAGGGGAAAAAGTCACGCTCGGCACCCACTGCCGAGCATTCGTGACACCGACCCTGTTATAGGGGAAAAAGTCACGCTCGGCACCCACTGCCGAGCATTCGTGACACCGACCCTGTTATAGGGGAAAAAGTCACGCTCGGCACCCATTGCCGAGCATTCGTGACTCCGACCCTATTATAGGGGAAAAAGTCACGCTCGGCACCCACTGCCGAGCATTCGTGACTCCGACCCAGTTATAGGGGAAAAAGTCACGCTCGGCACCCACTGCCGAGCATTCGTGACACCGACCCTGTTATAGGGGAAAAAGTCACGCTCGGCACCCACTGCCGAGCATTCGTGACACCGACCCTGATATAGGGGAAAAAGTCACGCTCGGCACCCACTGCCGAGCATTCGTGACACCGACCCTGTTATAAGGGAAAAAGTCACGCTCGGCACCCACTGCCGAGCATTCGTGACTCCGACCCTGTTATAGGGGAAAAAGTCACGCTCGGCACCCACTGCCGAGCATTCGGGACACCGACCCTGTTATAGGGGAAAAAGTCACGCTCGGCACCCACTGCCGAGCATTCGTGACACCGACCCTGTTATAGGGGAAAAAGTCACGCTCGGCACCCACTGCCGAGCATTCGTGACACCGACCCTGTTATAGGGGAAAAAGTCACGCTCGGCACCCACTGCCGAGCATTCGTGACTCCGACCCAGTTATAGGGGAAAAAGTCACACTCGGCACCCACTGCCGAGCATTCGTGACACCGACCCTGTTATAGGGAAAAAAGTCACGCTCGGCACCCACTGCCGAGCATTCGCGACACCGACCCTGTTATAGGGGAAAAAGTCACGGTTCGGCACCACTGCCGAGCATTCGTGACACCGACCCTGTTATATGGAAAAAACAGGTTCGGCACCACTGCCGAGCGTTCGTGGCACCGACCCTGTTATATGGAAAAAACAGGTTCGGCACCGCCGCCGAGCGTTCGTGGCACCGACCCTGTTATATGGAAAAAACAGGTTCGGCACCACCGCCGAGCGTTCGTGGCACCGACCCTGTTATATGGGAAAAAACAGGTTCGGCACCGCTGCCGAGCGTTCGTGGCACCGACCCTCTTATAGGGAAAAAACAGGTTCGGCACCACTGCCGAGCATTCGTGACTCCGACCCAGTTATAGGGGAAAAAGTCACACTCGGCACCCACTGCCGAGCATTCGTGACACCGACCCTGTTATAGGGGAAAAAGTCACGCTCGGCACCCACTGCCGAGCATTCGCGACACCGACCCTGTTATAGGGGAAAAAGTCACGGTTCGGCACCACTGCCGAGCATTCGTGACACCGACCCTGTTATATGGAAAAAACAGGTTCGGCACCACTGCCGAGCGTTCGTGGCACCGACCCTGTTGTATGGAAAAAACAGGTTCGGCACCGCCGCCGAGCGTTCGTGGCACCGACCCTGTTATATGGAAAAAACAGGTTCGGCACCACCGCCGAGCGTTCGTGGCACCGACCCTGTTATATGGGAAAAAACAGGTTCGGCACCGCTGCCGAGCGTTCGTGGCACCGACCCTCTTATAGGGAAAAAACAGGTTCGGCACCGCTGCCGAGCGTTCGTGGCACCGACCCTCTTATAGGGAAAAAACAGGTTCGGCACCGCCGCCGAGCGTTCGTGGCACCGACCCTGTTATGTGGAAAAAACAGGTTCGGCGCCGCTGCCGAGCGTTCGTGGCACCGACCCTCTTATAGGGAAAAAACAGGTTCGGCGGATCGCCGAACTCGCTCCTGACGCTCGCAGCCCTGCCGAACTCGCTTCCCTCTCTGGAAAAGCTCGCCGAACCGCATATGGACCTCGGCCCCTTCGCCAGCGAACTCTAGGGAGGTCTAAAGCGTGATCCAAGTAAAAAAGACGCCCCCGCAGTAACGCCACATGACCATCAGAGTTCAGGAGCGACTCAGAGTTCAATCCGCCTGAAAAATCACCAAACTACCTCCTTCAAGATTCAAAACCTTCCGTTTGGGTCCCGATACAACTCTACCAGCCATTAAAAACAGCTAAACTACTCCTCAAAGGCTGATCAAGCTCAGCCTTTAGGAGTGGGGGGCTCGTGATATGGCTAAAAATGGGGTTTAATCGGAACCGTCCAAATCAGGCACGAATCTTGGGACCTGAGGGTAAAACAGTAATTTCACCCACAAAAGGTCCAAAACGGATATTGGATCTGCCCTCCTAGGGCCCAATAATCCGCGAATGGATCCACCACCAAGAGGGTGCGGGTCTCAACCCGCTGCGCACCCAATCCATCAAGATAGAGTCAGGGTCCCTGATTCAACACGATCAACGGCCCTGATGGACATCTACCTTTTCACTGGGATTTGGGGATTAAATTCCTTATCTGATTACGGGGAATATACCTTATCAGATTACATTCCTAATCTGTTTACAAGGAGATTATTCCATATCAGACCACGGGGATTACATTCCTAATCTGTTCCCTGAGACGCCTATAAATACCCCCCATCCACCTCCATTAAGAGGTAATCAATCTTTCACCAGTTTTTACGCTCTTTCATAGTCTGCCAGGTTACTGACTTGAGCGTCGGAGGGTGCGTCGCCGGGAACAACCCCGGTGTCTCGCACTTTTTGCAGGTGCACGGCAGGAACGACGAACGAGGCCCGACGGAACAGGTACGCAGGTTTTCCTATTCAGTTTCCCCAAGAATTCACAAGTTCTATCTGTTTGCCCCCACACCAAATTTAGCGGCAACAGCGAAGAATCCGAATCATTTGAAAGGGATTTTTTCAGGGTCGATGGATGGAGGTATGCAAAGATTGCAACTTTTTGCATTGTTCATGGTTTAGTGAAATTCACCTTATAATAGTCATTTTAATTTTAAATTTTAAATTTTTGCTGTATGCATTTTAAATTTTTTAATTTTTAATTTTTGGTTCTGAGGAACTGTTGATTTTTTAGATTTTGGTTCTGAAGAACTGTTGGTTTCAGATTATAGAGGGGCATGATGAGATGGAGAATGAGATTGCAAGCATGATGATGAGGGGCGGGCTCGGATCGAAGAATTGTTGAAGAATCTTCGAGTAAGTAATTGTTTAATTGATTTATAGTTGTTAGTGTTTTGCTTACCGTGAACAATATTGATAGCTTGGTGACAATCAGATGATCTGTTGAATCAACAATAGAGGTTCATAATGTAGTTTAGATTTGTTGTTACATCTGAAAAAAGGTGAAATGCACCAAAATGTTTTGGTGGCTGTGAGGGTTGAGGGATTTCGATTTATGTTTTGGTGGCTGTAATACATTAAAGGGAGTTCTTCAAAATGTTTTAAAGTTTGGAAGAGTTTAAACTTATTTAGGTAACATAGTCTTTAGACTATTTTCAGAAGAGTTGATTATTGTTGGAGTAGAATTTCTGTTCCATATATGATATATGATATGTATCTCAAGAGAACATGCCTCAGTTTAGTTTGATGAATTGATTGGTATCCTACTTTGACCAAGCCAAGGATTAACTAGAGTAGAAATATTTTGGTTGATGAAGATTTAACACTAGCAGTTGAGTTCTCAACACCACAAATAATTATTTAAACACTATTTCTCATTTGAAATTTTAACTGTATCCCATGGAAACTTAGAGCAGCAGTTCTGTTACTACCCGACTATAATAACCCCAAGTTGATGGTTCACAGGGACATGAAGTTATCATTAAATCATGACCATGCATCAAGAGGTTTCCCTCTAATATATTTGATCATAGCCATCCATCTGATTTTCCTAACCCATTTAAGATCTTCAGTTTCATTGAAATCAGATGTTTTATCATTCATCAAGCTATTGTTTCTATTTAACATGTGCATACACGTGACACGAATCTGTATATGTGTGTAAGTTTGAACTTCCAATTAAACAATTTTATTAAAAGGAAGTATTTAATGGATTCAAAATGTGACGATTGAACTCCAATCTGATAACAGATATATAGCTTCTAGACTGTACCTTTAAAAATTTGAACTTCTTTTCCCTGTGTTTTTATAAAAACATTTGCAAATTTAAATTTCAACCCTTTGAAATATGTAAGAAAAAAATACCAAGAAAAATATGGCCTCCACTCATAAAAATTGATGCAATTGATGAGTTGATGAATTAAATATATGTTGAGAATTGATGGAATGCTCCTTTTGGAGTGTACATGTAGTAGAAATCATGCATGCATTGGAAATTTGGAACTCCATACCCTATTAATTTTTCTCCCGAACTTTTTTTTATTAAAAAAGGGTATGTAAAATTACCAAAATACCTCCCCAATGGATTTATACTAGCCAGTTTTGGGGGTATTTTAGAAAATTGAAGAAATACATATTCTATATATACAACCTCATTTCATTCAATTCTCTTCACAAGTTCACTCAACTCTCTCTGCTATTTATGAGATTTATTTAAAGTATCTTTAGTTGTGCGTCTTTATGAGATTTCTTCTAAGTTATTATCTAGGATGCATCTTAAGTTATTATCTTTAGTTGTGCTATTTTTTGTTTCCTTAAGGAAATGGTTCTCCAGTTAGGGCAAAACTTTCACCAGCATATTCCACGGATTCAAAGAAAAATTCCTTCTAACAACCCAGAAATGCATAAGAGACACATAAGCATTAAACAAAAATGTTCAGCTTATCCTAACAAGCTACAGTTGGAGTTTATAAACTACAATTCTCTTTTTTACCTAATTGTCTCTAAACTAAACCTCTTTATCAGGACCACCTACAAATTGGGAAGAAGTTCTCGAGGGAATCATGAAAATGAGGGCTTCTGATGTTGCTCCAGTTGACTCCATGGAATGCGAAAAAGCGGGAAGTTTTTTGCAACCTAAGGTAATATTTTTCTCGAGAACTGTGCTGGAACCCTATACACATATCTATAGGTGCAAGTTTATGTTTAGAGCAAGCAATATATACTTTTCTACATATTGAGTGAACTGCATAATTTTCGAGGCATTTATAATGTCAATATTGATATTGTGCTCATTCTAAATAATGAGACTGCATCCACATTTTCTTTTTATTGCATTTTATTACAAGTTTCTTTTTAAAGAAGGATTAATTAACTAATTAAGCCTTTATCTGTTTTTTTAGGAGAGAAGATTTACAGTATTTCAGAATTACATTTAATGATAACTATGTAAAACTTGCATCGACGACATCTGTTTGATGAATTATTTTGGTAGTGCACGAAATCTGTGTGATGCTTAAGTTGTTTTTGTGTTTGGAATGGGTAGGTGAATATGCGGAGAGAGGGTTCAGTGTTCTTGGTGATGGGCGGCCGGATATACATATGAACCTGCAGGTAAGAACATGTGAAATGCATGTTTATAAAGTATCTGGCCGTAGCAAATATTTATTTGTTATGCATATTTTTTTTGATGTTTTGCAACTTAACTCTATATGTACAAATTGTTCATGTTATCTGTTACAAATTAATGTGAGTCTACTTGCCCCAAATCTGACTTGGGGGTGTGGAATCTTCATTTTGTAGTAACTTTGCTACCTCATATCTACATAAATAGTCGAAACTGGATATGACGAGAGCAATGTGAGCACCCGCACCCGCAAATGCACGCGCGCACACACATTAATGCGCTACTAATGTGAAGTGAAATCGACCACTGAAGCATTACGTTTGTTCATTATGTTCTACCATTTTTTGCTTAAGCAAAAGTAATACATATAAAAAGATAACCATTTACTTTGTGAAAACTTGAAATGATCTTTTTCTTTCATATTGCATTTTCTCGAGTTTATATTCTATAGTTGAGTATCTTTTCTCTAATTCCTACTTCTTTATTCATTTTAAGCAGGACTTCGATGGATTGTTGATTACAACCTCCCAATTCAATTTTTGTCCGCTAATCAGGTATTTTGTACATTACCTTCTACCATTTTTTGTGAATATGCATGCTTATTTCGACATGTTTCCTATTACCTGAGCAAAGTAGACCAAAGTTGAAATTTACCTCCAACTTCACCTTTTTGTTCTGGTTAAGATCACCAGAAGAAGGGTCAGGTTTGGTATTCTACTTCTTTCTTTCCTTCGTATTTAATGACAAAAATGGTACTCCATCATAATTTGGGTACACGCACTTGGTACTCGAAATTGATAATGTTTTCCATCTAATTTATGCATCTAATTTTAGGATTGATTGTTTGTACGTGTTATTCAAAATTGATATTGTTTTCCGTCTAATTGTGCATCTAATCTTGGTTTTAAAGTTTTCATCATTCAAAATTTATAGGTGTTTCCGCCTCTCTGTTGCCGCCTGCTGCCCAATATTTTACAAGACAGGAAGAAGAAGAAGAGGAAAAGGAGGAGGAAGAAGATTAAATCTCATCCAAATCATCGAATTTCTCCGGTATTATTCCTTAACTTAATTTAATTATTTGAAAATTATAATCGAATCATATTCTTTTTTATTCATTTTTTTCCTAATTCTTGCAATTGGCTCCGATTAAGTTTCTTCTAATTAGTAGTCAACCTCTTCCTGTCATATTAATTTTCCAAATTATTGTTTTATCCACTCTTTTACTGCATAAAACAATTTTAGAATTCATATTACTGCAGAAAAAATTCTCAAAAAATCAAGGTATGCAAAAGGTGGAAAAGTGTTTGAAATGGTTTAGAATTTTTAGTAATCAAACCAGAATTTAGAATTTTTTTAGATGAAATGAGGGGGATAAGGTGGAAAAGTCATGGATTGTAGCGATGAGTTGCAAAAGACTTGATCATTAAAATTGTGGATATAAGGAGAATTGGTAAGAAAAAGTGATGGACTGTAGACTGTAGCAATGATCAGGTTTACCTCTAATTTCTCTTCACTGTCTCATTAATTAAGGTCACTTTAGTCTAGCTTGGAAGAGGCAAGTTTAGATGCTTTCTCTCAGTTTTGATAGCAACTATTTGTATGATGATAGTGAAGCATTGTTTGAATGGTATATTCCTCAATTGATCATATAACCTGCACAAAATTTCGTACATTGCCTTAGAGGGAGAATTGATCATATTATAACCTGCACAAAATTGGTCATTGAACGACATATGTCATTGACATTAGTATTCTCGTAGGCAAGTGAATAGCAGAACAAGTAGTGTGGCAACTGAAGATGACTGAAGATGATTGATATTGAATGACATAGTTAAACCTTAATTGATTGATGTACTTTTTTAAATCATCTCTCTGCTGCGAAGAGTTGTTAGATGATAAATATCGTCATGAAAGCAATGATCAAAATCACTAAGAGCAGTTGCGAAATGGGCCATGGATTACTTTAAAACAGATCAAAATGTGATAGTAATATTGGCATTAGTGTATATATACTACAGGTCTTCCACAATCCAGCTTTGTGATAGTTTTAGGGTTGAAAACTTTTCTATTATTGAGAACAGTTTGCAGTGATTGAGTACTTGGGATATTTTCTGTAATGCTGTTACTACATGCACAGTTGCCCCTGTAAATAAAAAGATTAAACGATAAGCAATTCATCTATTTGGAATGGTTGAAATTAAATAGTTGCATGTTTACAAATGACAACCTCAATTCTCCCATTATAATATTAGATATTAGAGATTAGAGATATCCGTATCTGAATCCGCTTTTTAAAGTGCTATCTGTATCCGTATTCACATTCGAATTTTTTTGATTTGAATCTCTGAATCCGTATTTGGCTGGATACGAATTTTTCATATCTGTATTCACAAAAAATTCGGATTCGGATACGGATCAGATATATCCTTATCCGGGAGCTTCCCTAATATGCATTTTTCTAAATGCAAAATGCTGAAGTATGTATATGAACTTAATAAGGACATTGTTATACATTGTTTAACTTCATTTTATCACAGTAAATAACATTCATCATAACACATCAAATAAATAAATGAACTCAAATCAACAATTAAAGTAACTATGATTGGATGATCAATAAAAGATACCCACAGAAGTGTTCTATTCATGGACGGGTTTAGGAGCATCATAAAAATAATTTACTGCACTGAAAGAAAATTTTTAAAAAATTGTCACACAAATCTGCCACCAGTAAAATTTCAGCCCATCCCTGGTCTTCTTTCATAACTCTGCTCCAGTTTGTTGAGGAATCGATATAGACAATACCATCAGTCGAAAAAGAATCTCATGATCCTCAAAAAATACCCACTTTCAACCCAAAATAATAATATTAGCATTTACAAGTAAGAATAGCATGCAAAAATGGACCCAAAAAATGGTCCACAAATGTACAAAATTGCGCCCATATCCCATTTCTTTGGTTCCGTTTTCATCTTCTCACTTAAATGGCCTCTCTCCATCTATCAGTACCTACTTACCTTTGAGTTTACAGTAAGCATATAAAAAGGACCCCACAAAACCAAGCCCCCGCCCTATAATATTTTGCTGAAAAAGAAAAAGAAAACAAAAATAAACATTATTATCAATGAGAGAAAATACAAGAACATAAATTGGTAGGTTTGATAAGAAGATTCGACTAACCAAATCAAAAGGAAGCCCTCGAAACAACAACCAACCGAGTCCTCCTGTGACAAAATCCTGTCACAAACAAAAGTGCAAGGAGTGTTCTCATTTTCAAGGAAGAAAAAAGGCATGCGTAAAGGAAGGAAGGTAATTATGGGCTGGTGCTAATGAGATAAACAAACTTTAGATTTCCGCAAATTTGAGAGTAGTGTTTAAAAATATCGTGTAGTTTAAGAAAAATGCCATTATACATGAAAGGAGCATCACCAGCTGCATGAAGAGAAATAAGACACATATAAGTTAGACTGAGGTAAAGTAGTAGTTCAACAAGTGACAGGTTTTAAAATATCATTATAATAAACCCCATTTGATGCTGAAATAAAATACATGAGCTGCTACATCTAAAGCCTAAAGTTGAGAAATTTAAAAAATATCACAATATAACGGCATATGCTGTTTCAGTAGTTTTTGTTTTCCAATTATCTCAATTTAAAAAAAAGAAAGAAAAAATAAACTCAAACTATTACTGTAAATGAACATAGTGTGAGGTAGAAGAATAAGAAATCTGGATTGAGTGTATATCAATTATCTGAACCTTAAATACCTGAAATTTTATAGGCCTTTCAATTCAGGTATCAGTTAATTCTCCTTAAAATCTATAATAATCTGGAATTGCAATTTAAAAATTAGAATTAAAACTATCAAATATGCACACTTTAGAACTATGCAGAATTTTCATATGTCAAGAATTTTCTTAATTTACTCCATGCAACTATCAAAAATCAATGCGAGTGAATACCAATTTTGAACTTCTTATCTGATCTTTATTCTTTCCAAAATTTTCTTTCATTTTTTGTGCGTAAAGTATCTAACTGAAACTTAGAATTAAGCACTTTAAATTAGTTCAAATGCAAAATTGCTACATGAAAAATTACTGATACAAACCTATTATTATGCAACTAGAACCTGATCGAGCTGTTCTTCATGTAGCAAAAAACACTGCTGTTCTTTTTTTCTTGGAGAAAAAGATAAGATAAAGAAATTCGATGTTATCTTCTCATAACTGATCAATTAAATAAGAAATCTCTGTTGCATTTTACCACATCAAACCAATCAAAATTACGTAACTAGCAACAAGTTAATTATTTCATCTTCAAGACAAACACAGATCTTTCCACTCACATGACACCAGTATCTTTAGTTCAAACATCTTACCTCTCAATATTGAAAAAAAGGGAAAGAGAACAAAATGGAAAAAAGTGAAGACACCCTTAATAGACCTGACTGAATGTGTTTTTTTATCTTTTTCGTATTATTCCATTTAAAGGTTTTTGTTTGCTGTTTGTTGTTAGTTATTGTTCGTTGTTTGTTAGTTTTAAAACTCTCATTGTTTTGATTGATTATTGTACATTCTTACTATTTGTTTCAAAACTGTTACTGTTTTTTTAGGTACACTGTTTGGTCTCATTTTTGAAGACTTGAAGCAATGTGTTTTTCTACAGCACTGTAATTTTTATTTTTGGTCATTCGGTTGGTTGGTGTATATTTTGGTAAAGGATGTAATAGTTGTAATATTTAGCAATTTGGGAGATTATGTAAGTACCCGCAATTTGGGAGATTATATTGTGATGATATAATAGAGTTATGTTAATACCCGTACCCGCAATTTTGTGGAGTATAGGGTTCTGTGTTTGATTTTCGAAAGGTTTTCGAAGGTTTTCCAAAAAATCCATTACATTTTCAAACGAATTTTTGATTTTTATTTTGTATCTTGCATTATATTATGATTTTTCTCCCAGAGCCTTATATATATGATGCCTGTGTGATGTTACTTGATTTCGCCTGGGGAGGATTGATATTTATTGCCTGTGATGTCATATATTTAATTGTTAGCAGAATTCCGTAAGGAATTTCTGTAAAAGGGCTAATATTTTAAGGGAGGTTCTGTCAAAATTTTTACCAAATTTTCTAAAATCTATTATGTTTTCAAACGATATCTTGGTTTTTATTTTGTATCTTAGTCATATGAAGATTTTTTCTTCCCAGAGCCCTATAAATATAATGTCTGTGTGATGTTGCTTGGATTGACCTGGGGAGGATATATATTTCTTGACTTGTGATGATAAATTTTTAATTGTGAGCAGAATTCCGTAAGGTATTGCTGTAAAATGGCTAATATTTTAAGGGAGGTTCTGTCGAAATTTTCAGGAAATTTCCTGAAATCTATTATGATTCCAAACTATATCTTGGTCATTTGGCTAGCGACATGTAAAATGGCTAATATTTTTTTTTACAAATGAAGTGTCAAACAAAGACAGAGCATGAAGTGTCAAAGTTTGTAAGCTCAGAATTAACACAAACAGATCATGAAGTATCAAATTTTGTAATCTTAGAACAAACACAAACAGAGCATGTAGTGTCAAATTTTGTTACTTCAGAAGAAACAGAAACAGAGCATGAAGTGTGTAATTTTGTAAGCTCATAAATAACACAAACAAGCCTGATGTATCAAATTTTGTAAGCTCATAACAAACACAAACAGAGCATGTAGTATCAAATTTGGTAAATCCAGAACAAACAGAAACACATCATGAAGTATCAAATTTTGTAAAATCAGAACAAACACAAAATGAACAGCAGAAACTGAACATGAAGTATCAAATTGTGTACGCTCAAGACAAACAGAAGCTGAACATGAAGTTTCAAATTTTGTAAGCTCAGAACAACAGACACTGAACATGTGGTTTAAAAAAAACCAGTAGGCTCAGAGCACACTATTCATAACTAGGGCTGCATTGGGGTGCCGCGCCAACTAGGATATGATAGATATATAATCAAGAATAAATAAAACAAGCTTGAAATAATTATTCAGATCATATAGTGTTTTGCATCACTGCCTACACCAACACACCAAAGGAGAGAATCAACCACCAAAAGTCTTAAATGAGAATCAACAATATAATTTCAAAGGAGGCCTGTATATAGTAGATGATTGTATTAGAAAGGTGGTTGTATTTGTTTACAATCAGTTTTTTTTTCCTGTCATGGTGCATATTTTTAATTAATGTTCTCACATTTCTTTAAAAAAATCTAGCTTTTAGAAGAATTGGATAAGTCAATATTTAGATATTTAAGGGCAATAAAGATAAATTCCTAAAAAACGGAAACAATTTAATGAATAATTGATCTTAGCATGTATAATGCATAAATTTATATGCAGTTCATCCAACCAAATAACTCTAAATAAATTTATATGCAGTTCCAAATACGTGCCATAGGCACGTGCCACGGGCATACCTAGTATATATATATATCCTTTTCATTTAATTATTGCATGAAGCCCAAGCCTAATTGTTTAACTATTTATTATAAGCCCAATCCAATAACTAATTTATTAAATTGTTTTGAGCCCATAAACCAAGCCCAAATCCAAGCCCAGTACCCATATATATTTGTATAGACTCAATCCTAGATACCTGTATTCGACCCCCATATTTTCTAACTTACCTGCTCATTTTCTCTCACGTTGTCAACTCCCCCCTATCTATTTGTTGACCAGATCAACAAAACCCCTCACATCCCCCACTCTCTCCTAACTACCCCTACGTATCACTCCCATTACTTTAATATTTTTATTAAATAAACCCCCCACCTATACTCTCTCTCCCCGTACTCATTATCTCTCTCTCTCTTTCTTTGTTCCGTCCTTTGTTCCAAATCAGAACAGAGCAGAAGCCCTCATCCTCCCACTCGAAGCTCCCCCTCATGCTCCTCGCCTTCCCCTCCACATCGAGCACCGCATGCAAACCCCCTACTCCTCGTCTTCCTCCTTCACCTCACCACTCCACCGCAACTCGACCACCTTCATCGTCATCCTCGCCTCCTCGCGAGTGCTCCCCGTCGCCCCTCGCTGCCAGTGGACCGCTGAAATCACCGCAGTTTGCACCACTGTCGTCCGAGCTCTAGTCATCTCCATCGTCCTTGCCCATCCATCTTCAACTGCCTCCTCCGGCTCGAGCCTTCACTGCGCCATTTCCATTCTCCACTGTTGCTCCTGCATCGCACCACCCCTCGCAGAAACCCCCCTCGGCACTCTGCCGCCTGCCTCAGTCGCCTCATAGCAACCCACTTTCTCTCGTTGCCATTGCTGCTCCTTCTGAGCACTCGCACCCTCCAGCCGCCCTGTCTTCACCATTGCTGCTCGCCCCGAGCTCCTGCCATTCCATCGACCTCCATCCCCTGCTCTCGTCCTCCTCAATTTCGTTGACCCACCGTCGACCATCACTGCAAGCAGTCGACGACCCCTTGCCATTGCCCTATTGTTGTGTTGCCGCTGCCGGCGACCACTGCAGCCATCGCCGAAGTCGAAGTCGAGCCAAGCCCTTGTCGCCACAGTTGCTGTCATTGCTTTTGCTTTTGCTGTTCGCCATTTGTTGGAGTCGCCGCTATTTGCTGTTTGTGTGTTGCTATTGGCTGTGTCGTGTTCTTGCTGTTGCCTTGCTGTGCATGTGAGTGCACATAGTTTGCATGTGTGTTACTCGAGATCCTAATCCCGTTATTCTTGTATCCAGTATCATCGTCATCTTAAGGCAAGTATCCCTTTGTACAATTTTGTTTGTTCTTGTACAAGCATCCTTTTGAAATACTATAATTATATTTTATTGTTAATCCATCATGATTGCATCCCGTTTTCCTGCTTTATTATGCCGATAATCTTGACCCGTCAATCCCGTTTTGTCGACCCACCGTCGACCATCACCGCAAGCAGTCTACAACCCCTCGCCATTGCCCTGTTGCTGCATTGCCGCTGCCGGCGACCACTGTAGCCATTGTCAAAGTCAAATTCGAAGTCGAGCCAAGCCCTTGTCGCCACATTCGCTTTCGTTGCTTTTGCTTTTGCTGTCTACTGTTTGTTGGAGTCGTTGCTGTTTGCTATTTGTGTGTTGCTGTTGGCTGTGTGGTGTTCTTATTGTTGCCTTGCTGTGCAAGTGTGTGCATGTAGTTTGCAAGTGTGTTGCTCGAGTTCCTAATCCCGTTATTCTTGTATCCAGTATCGTCATCATCTTAAGGCAAGTATCCCCTTATACAATTTTGTTTGTTCTTGTACAAGCTTCCTTTTGAAATACTGCAAGTATATTTTATTGTTAATCCATCGTGATTGAATCCCATTTTCCTGCTTTATTGTGCCGATAATCTTGACCCGTCAATATATCTAGTTTGATTTGATTCCCGGTCAACCCTGCATTCGTAGATATATGATTGGTTATCTTGTTGTTGCATGCATGACACAAACACATGATATAGTATTATAAATATATATAGATATATGTTGAGATTGATGTTATTGAATATTCAAAGTTCTTGTCCTATAAATTTCTTGATCTTGTACTTAGGTTTCAACCTGGTTCTTGACACTGAAATTTAGAACTCCGTATATAGAAATTATAGCACACTGAGTTTTGAATCCGGAACATATATCGGATTCTCGATCCGATCTTTTGGTTGCAAATTATTGAGGTTTTAGTAATGTTATAATAATGTCCTGAACCGATATTTCGTTGTTTTTAATGTTTACATGCTTGTTTCTTGCATTTCGTGGATCCAAACATGTTCCTTGCATCATATGAGCTCGTGATACATCCTTGACCCTATCCTGATATCATTCTCATAGTTCCATGATCATGTTTAATTGTAATAAAAATTAACAAGCCGGGTATAAGGGAAAAGACCTAGTAGTGGACAATATAGGAGAGTCTACTCGGAAGGGGGCTTGTGTTTCCCGTAATAGTGGCACCTCATTTGGTTACATAATATGATTTGGATTACATGATATGATTTGGTTAATATGATTTAGTTACATGCTATGGTTGACCACTGTGAGACCCAAGTACATGAACCTATAGAGTTTGCCACTAGAGTCTAAACGTAACATGTTCGTATGCACCCGACCTGTGTTATGGAACGCAGGATCACGTGCATTATCTAGGATTGATTAAATGAATAGACTCAAGTTGGCACCGAGAACATGCATAATTTTTTCTACCAGTTTCCTGATTTGTTACAAGTTATAATATTTTGATTTATAAGTCACATAATTTTGATTCACAAGTTGCATGATCCTGATACAGTTACATGTTTTCCAGTTACAATCTATTGCTGTCCTCATTCATATGTTTACAGTTAACTACACTACACTTGATTTCGTCTTATTTCATATTCCTTGATTCTTGTCATTGTTTCTTGTTATATCTTGGTTCTTGTTCTTTATTATATTCCCGTTCTTATACTTTTTGCTTGTACTACTTGCGGTCCGTGACTTGCATTAACGGGCATCCTCTTATTTCTCCTTTTGTGATAATGTACTTGCAGGCCTGGAAGGACAGTTACCCGAAGGTGTTGCTGATCAAGTATTTCCGTCTTGTTTAATTATTATGTTTCCTTAGTTCATGTTTTATTCATGCTACTTTTTTATTGTATTCCGGGCTTGTTTGACTTATAACTATGTTTCTTTCTAGTTATTGGTTATGAACTGTTTCTTAGTTTATTATTATCATGTTTGTGATTATACATGCTTGCGTGGTTGTTATTGTATTGTTGTTGAGTTATGTATACAACTTATGGATGATGTGTTTGCATCATTCGCTGAGCCTCAGTTATGTGTCGTATTCTCATATAACGGGAAGCGGGGCATGACAAGGTTTTTAGTGGTATCAGAGCTAGGTTTTGGCTAATGTGTTAGTTATGTTTGGCTAATACATTAGTCAGGTTTTGCGCTAGCCAGGTTAGACTCTAATTATGTTGGACTTTAGCCAGGTTTACTCAACAACATGTGCACCGTGTTAATCACATGGATAAGGAATAACCGACATATAATTTGGGTGCTAACCAACTTGGTTTTGTGTAAACTATGGCTCGTAGAGGTGTTTCCTCATCCCGTCCCCGAGATGAGCTGCCTGAGAACGTGGCCGTCACCCAAGTGTTGCAACACTTGGTACAGATGCAGCAAGAATACAACGAGCTTATGAGGGCTGCATTGGAAGCTGCCAACCGGAACGCTGTTGGACCTGCGCACGGGATACTTCCTCCTAGACCCGGCACTGTCGCTGATTTTATGAGGTTGCACCCGGACAAGTTTACGGTCACTGAATTGCCATTGGAATCAAAACAATGGCTTATCTGGACGGAGCAATTGCTCTAAGAAGCAAAGATTGCTAATGTGGACCGTGTGGATGTTATTAGAATCCAGGTGATGGATATTGCCCACATCTGGTGGAGGGCAGAGACGGAGAAGCTGGACAGGCCTATTACCTGGGCTACTTTTACGGAGAGTTTCATGACAAAGTTATTTCCGAGCGTCACCAGGATTGAAATGGAAAGGCATTTCATCTGATTGACTCAGGGAATTCAGTCTATGGACAAGTATGCCGCAGAGTTCACGAGGCTCAGTCGTTTTGCCACAGTTTTGGTGGCTAACGATGAGGACAGAGCCTGGAGGTTTCTTATCGGGCTAGACCACGATATTCAGGATGACTTGGTTGCCCTCTGATTCCGCACTTATGCAGGTGTTCTTGAGGCAGCTAGGGACCAAGAACACAGTCACAAAAGGAGGAATGCCACTCAGTGGGTTGTTCAGCACCTTGGTGCTGCTGCTAGGCCTACTGGTGGGCCAATTCGGAGGCCAGCCCCGGCCCCTGTTGCAAGATCGACACCCTACCCATCTGTAGCTCCGAGGAGGGATGTGACCTGTGACTTCTACCACAGATTTGGTCATGTGCGCAAGGATTTCAGGACGGCCAACCGCTAATGCTTCACATGTGGAGCAGGGGATCACACGCTCCGGGATTGCCCACAGAGGAAGTACGACCCACCAGCCAGAGGACCAGCCCATGGTCAGACTAGGCCACCGCTCCCACTGTAGCTGCAAGTCTATGGTCAGAGGGCCCCAGCTCCTGGGATAGGCCAGGCCTACAACTTGACTGCGGAGGAAGCAGAGACTGTTGAGGGTGTTGTTGCAGGTATGTTATAATGTTGTGATTTTATTATTCTGTTATTCTTTATGTTAGATTGTTGTCTTTCCTGGCACCATTTATTCATGCATTTTTTTTTCTCATACACATCCTTCCATTCATATTCTTGGACTCAACCTTAGGTATCATCTTAGTTCACTCTTTCCCTACCCATGTTTATTTGATTCCGGTGCTACCATTCTGTTATTCTTGCTCGGTCCGTCGATCGACATCGCTGGATCTACGAAGACATGTCAACGGCTTGGATCATCACTAGAAGAGGAAGTGTCGTGTTGATGTGCATGCAGTCCCAGGATTCCAGGAAGTGTTCAAAATCCCGAGTCATTAGGAGCTCGAATTTCGTGCTAAAGATACATCGTTTGGTCGCGTCAGGATTCAATGAGGCATAAGATAAATTGCTGGAGTTAATGAACACTGACGATGGAGTCTTCCCGATCAGAGTGGCATAGAGAAGTGTTGTGGGCCCATAACCCACAGGTCCTAGGATTCTTTTGTGGTTTCTCCTTCTATATATTGTTTACTTCCATATTCATTCATTCCATTTGTCATCATTCATTGAATCTTTACTCAACATCATTCTAGCTCTATCAATTCTTATCCATGTTCTTCTTATTCTGGTGTTAATATCGTTCGTTTCTCTTCCTTAAACCTTATGCTTCGTAATCTCTTGGGTATCACACTTGCCTATCCTACATTCCATCTTTATTGAATCTTGCGGACGAAATTCCAGTTGTAAGGTAGGTAGGATTGTAACCCCTATTCCCGTTTATACATATTTTTCTTGTATTTTTTCGCATTTCAAATTCTTAGTATATTGTAACTAATTTTTCTCAAATGATTATCGATTTTCAACCTGAATTGTATTTCATTCTATGATTTTAACTTTTTAGATTATTTATTTACATTATAAAATCAGAATCTTATTTCATCCTATGAACAACTTCTTTATTTTTATTGTGTTCATGTATTATTTAAATTATTTAGAACCCAAATTTTGAATCTTTTATTTTTGATTAATTATTTAAATCAATTTATTTATTCGATTACTTGTTAGAAACCAATTAAATTCTATACTAATTTTAATATATATATATATATATATATATATATATATATATATATATATATATATATATATATATATATATATATATATCCTTTTCATTTAATTATTGCATGAAGCCCAAGCCCAATTGTTTAACTATTTATTATAGAATTAATTTTTTTATATGACACTTTTCGAAAATATTTGCAGAAACAGGACAATTGCCCAAGTATTTGCGCTTATGGACTCAACAACTAAACTCGCCGTTCCTAAAGGCGAGTTTAGTTGTTTCATCATCGCTATTGGAAAACAACGTGTTTAGTACTGATTTTTAGTTGAAATTTTTCAAAGAAGACTCGCTGTTCCCAACGGCAAGGATATTTACACTAGACTCGCTGTTGGGAACAGTGAGTTTAATTAAAAAATTTCAAAGAAGACTCAGTGTTCCCAACAGTGAGGACATTTACACTAGACTCGCTGTTGGAAACGGCGAGGATGTAGGAAATTTTACAGACAGTGAAACATTCTATTGGACATAGTGAATTTTCGAAAAAAAAACTCCATAGAATTGTTTTTAACTAAACTCGCTATTCCCAACAGCGAGTCTAGTGTAAATGTCCTCGCCATTGGGAACATCGAGTCTTCTTTGAAAATTTTAAACTAAACTCGCTGTTCCCCAAAAACAAGTTTAGTATAAATGTCCTCGCCGTTGGGAACAACGAGTCTTCTTTCAAAATTTTGAACTAAAAATTAGCACTAAACACGCTGTTTCCCAATGGCAATGATGAAACAACTAAACTCGCCGTTGGGAACGGCGAGTTTAGTTGTTGAGTCCATAAGCGCAAATATTTGGCCAACTGTCCTCTTTCTGCAAATATTTTCAAAAGTGTTATAAAAAAATTAATTCTTTATTATAAGCCCAATCCTATAACTAATTTATTAAATTCTTTTGAGCCAATAGACCAAGCCCAAATCCTAACCCAGTACCCATGTATATTTGTATAAACTCAATCCTAGATAATTGTATTCAAACCCCCATATTTTCTAACTCACCTGCTCATTTTCTCTCACGTTCTCAACTCCCCTACTATCTGTTTGTTGACCAGATCAACAAAACCCCTCACATCACCCACTCTCTCCTAACTACCCCCACGTTCTCACCCCCATTACTTTAATATTTTTATTAAATAAAAACCCCACCCGTACTCTCTCTCCCCCGTACTCATTATCTCTCTCTCTCTCTCTCTCTCTCTCTCTTTCTCTTTCTCTCTCTCCGCCTTCCTATGTTCCAAATCAGAACGGAGCAGACCCCTATCCTCCTCCCGCTCAAAGCTCCCCCTCAACCTCCTTGCCTTCCCCTCCACATCGAGCACCGCCAGCAAACCCCTGACTCCTCGTCTTCCTCCTTCACCTCACCACTCCACCGCAACTTGACCACCTTCATCATCGCCCTCGCCTTCTCGCGAGCTCTCCCCGTCGCTCCTCACGGCCAGTCAACCACCGAAGTTGCCGCAGTCTCCACCGTTGTTGCACCGAGCTCCAGTCGTCTCCATCGTCCTTGCCCATCCATCCTCGACCGCCTCCTCGAGCTCGAGCCCTCGCTGCACCATTTCAAGTCTCCACCGTTGCTTCTGCACCTTACCACCCACTTGTAGAAACCCCTTGCTGCTCTTTATTGCCTGCCTCAGTCACCTCATAGCAACCCACCTTCTCCTGCCTGCCTCAGTCGCCCACAGAGCCTGAATGTTACTTATGGGGCTAGACCATGATATTCAGGATCACTTGGTTGCCCTTTGACTCCGCACTTATGCAGATGTTCTTGAGGCAGCTAGGGACCAGGAACATAGTCGCAAACGGAGGAATGCCACTCAGCGGGTTGTTCAGCACCCTACTGCTGCTGCTAGGCCTACTGGTGGGCCGATTCAGAGGCCAGACTCGACCACTATTGCAAGATCGACACCCTACCCATCTGTAGCTCCAAGGAGGGATGTGACCTGTGAATTCTACCATAGATTTGGTCATGTGCGCAAGGATTGCAGGGCAGCCAACCGCCAATGCTTCACATGTGGAGCAGGAGATCACACGCTCCGGGATTTCGCACAGAGGAAAGAGAGAAAGAGACTCGGTAAAAATGAAGTAAAAAAAGATGAAAGTTAGGGGGTGAATACATACAAAGGGAAGCCCAATTGTTTCAACCGCGTGGCCCACGTGGTGCCAGCTCGGCGCTAGCATCTCGGCAAACATGTAGATCGGAAAAATTTTCATCAGAGCTGCTTGTCATTTTCATTGCTCTCCAGCCTCCTGATTGCCTTATGATCTAAACCAATGAATCATGACCATTCGATCTACTTCAAAAATCGCACCCACCAGCTTCGTGCTAGATGACAAAATTGATGATGTTAGCATGTAGCTTGGCGAACATGTAGCTCGGTGAAATTTTCATCCGAGCTATTGACCGTTTTCCACTTTCCAACCGTCCGATTGCCTTGCGATTTGTGCCAACGAATCACGATCGTTTGATCCGCTTCAAAAATCACGCCCACCACCTGGGTGCTAGTAGAAAAATTGATGATGTGGATGATGACATCAGCACATAGCTCAGCGAATGCGTAGCTTGGCGGATTTGTCCTCTGACCTACTCATCGTTTTTGGCACTTTCTAACCATTCGATCTCTTCAACTTTTGCGGTTGCTTTTGAATCTTTAATTAAAATGTCAATTAATTATAAAATCGGAAAAATTAATCAAAATTTTCCAAAAAAATAAACAATTTGGAGAAATTTTAAATAAAAATTCTAAATTAATTATAATTTCGGAAAATTGGTTAAAAGTTTCCTAAAAATAATTAGAAATTTTAATTAAAAATCCAAAAAGTTAATTATAAATTGGGGAAATTTAATTGAAAATTTCGTAAAGTAATTAAAAATTGGGAGAAATTAATTAAATTTTTAAAAAAATCTGAAATTTTTTATTAGAAGTTCTACAAAATTGTTACTACCTCAGAAGCTCCAAACAAGAACCAATTGTCCTTGAAGCTCAAGTATGTTCTTCTGATCACACGAAATATAGCGAACTACTCATCAACGGCTGTGACACCCAACCTTCTGCAGTGGGGGGCTTATGATATGGGTAAAATTAGAGCCACTATATTTCGGCGCGCATCTCAAAGCTTCCAAGGGCAGAACATGTATCTACAGTAGGCTCACTATGAGAAGATGGTTCATTTCCATGCCCACTAGGCTCAACCTGGTCCACAATTACGGGTTACTTACATCCTAACAAAGAAGAATTTTTAGCTAATTAAGGCAATCAATCAAATCTCCTATCTAAGAAAGGATTACTAACTAATTCTATCACATTACCAAGGGAATATGAAATTTGAACTCAAAAGATTGTTTTTCAAGTCTATCTTTTGCATTTATCCTAGCTATAACTTCAGTTTTGGAAATAATATGAAAGGGATGAAAGGGGGTTAAGAAAAAAAGATAATTTAGGGAATATTTTTAAAAAGTTTGGTAAGAAGTTGGAAACTGGGGAGAAAATGGGCACAAGAGTATTTTGATCCAATATGACTACGTGCAGTGCATATAAAAGTTTGGTCAACGAGGCAAATGCGACGGGGTAGTTTTCTAAAAGAAAAAAAGACAGATTTGGAGATTACACATAGTAAAGCACTAGTGAGGTAGTTTTTTGAAAATAGTATACGGATATAGTAGTTTCTTGTAATTTGGCTAATTATCTTCTTCTTTGTTAATCAAATAAAAACTACTAAATTGGGCCCAAGTTCAATGTAGCATCAACCCAAGCATAGACCAAATTTACTTGGGCATTTATTGTTTCTTCAATAATTAATAGCATTTCCCTATGTTCCGTGACATTATTGTCGGGCTTTTGTGACTACTAATCCCATCCAAGTTTGCAAAATAGCCTATATTTTGTTGATTTTCCCGGCCCAAGTTCCAGTCATATTGTTTGTCATAAAAAGTTTTCTCGTCCATAGTTGGCCCATGATTTTTAACACCTCTAACTCTTAGGTTGCATATGTTTCGGGCTTTAAACATAGTTTTCAGTTTTAAAAATAAAAAAAATAAGGTAATTTCGTTTGGATACATTTTTTTTGCGAAACTCATCAAAAAAATTCCCACTCAAAATCTATGTTTAAAATGAATTTTTTGAAAACAGAAAATACTTGTTTTCTGGGATAAATTTTTTCATTTCCCAACCAACATACTCTGTGTATGTGTGCGTACAATCCATCTTTATATATATATTATAATAAATTATTTTATATTATTAAATATTATTATATATCAGTATGTATGTATGTATATGTATATAGTATGTATGTATCAGAGTATACATACTGTATATACATACATACAAACTCATACATATTGTATATATAATAGTATACAATATAGATTATTTATGAATTTACATTTATACATAAATACGAAATATATATATATATATATATATATATATATATATATATATAACCTATTGGCACATAGAGTTTATAGAAATTACGTACACACACCTAAAGTGAAAATAATACCCCAATTGCACCCAAACTTTTATCATTTGGACCTAAAGGCACCTGCCGTCAATTTCTTAGTTAAGTTAATGGAATATTTCAAGAATATACCTCTTAACGGATATGAACCCATTAAGAAGCATGTGAAATGACCAAAATATCACCTCTTTAAAAAACCTCTTCCCTCCTTTTCCTCTCCTTCTTTCCTTTCTCCTGAACCAACTCTTTCTCTATCTTCCTTCTCTCTCTTCGAAACACTAACCTTTGTAGCTCCACCTCAGCATTGTTCTCACCATTATCGTCATTCACCACTACTGCCACCAATCTACATCTCCATCTCCATTTCAATCTCGCGCTCTCAAAATCCGCCCCCCCCCCCCCCTCCCTAAAATCCCAAAACCCAAGCTTCTTCATCCTCTTCATCCCTTCGAATTCAACCCCCAAATCAGGTACGGATTTCAGTGAAGTGGCATTTCGATGTCGACCCTAGTCCCCGATTCAGCCCCTCTCCATCTCCATGTCGAAACCCTAGTCCCCAATTTAGGTTGTTCATCTCCAATCCGCCATTTCACAATATTTGGAGGGAAGTGTTTGATTCCCATACATGCTTTTAAGAATTTTGTTCAATTTCTTGATTTTTTTTAGTTGTATGTGTAGGTAATGATGAGTCACACTTGGGATATAAGTTGCTTATTTATATGATGAGTGAGTTGCGATAATTGGATACTGGATATAAGTTTGCAATGCTTGTTGAAATTATTGTTTTGAAGCATCTTTGGTTGTGTGTGTAGGGATTGATGAGAATTATTCAAGGTGTAGTAGCTAATATGGCTGCATTGATGTGTGTTGATAATTTGCAGCTTTCATGTACTTTGCAGTTATTATGTAGTAAATTTATATTTGGTAATTTGCAGTAGTTAATTTGTAGCGACCAATAAATATTAAATCTCCTCCTCTTTGCTACATTAAAGAGATCATGCAAGATCTCACTTACAAAACTTAGACATTAGCAAGATACAAGTTTGTATAGGTAAAATATATATGCTAGTGATCTTACTTGGATATAAGTTGATTTTTTATATGATGCTAACTTAGATATAAGTTGGGTATCAAGAGTCACTGCAATTTTAAGCACTTCTGGCATTGGAATATACTATCCCTTCTTTGGTGCTACTGACACTTGATCAATTTTATTGAAATGGCTCATATGAGGGATCCAGACTCTGTCAAGTTAGATTACAAACATCAAATGAACCCCTTATTTTTATTTCACCTAGTGGTTTTTGTTTCTAAATAAAACATTCATTTTTTGCATCATTCATATTTGTTCTGAAGAAATTGAACTAGTTGGCATGGTAAACATCGATTATTTATGCATTTGAACTAGTTGGCATGTCATTGCAATACACCGTAGTGACTGATGCTTCAATTTAATATCTTCTTCATGTGTATTTCTTCTAATCCTTTCTAAACCCTAACCATCATCTCATAAAATATCTCAATAGTAATTCCATTTGACAATATGATACTGGAGGGAAGTGTTTGATTCTCAGTTGTAATTTTGTCATGCAATATTGTTCAATTTCTTGCAAATTATTTTAGATTCTCAGTAGGCAATGAT
Source organism: Hemerocallis citrina (assembly GCA_017893485.1). Taxonomy (NCBI): domain Eukaryota; kingdom Viridiplantae; phylum Streptophyta; class Magnoliopsida; order Asparagales; family Asphodelaceae; genus Hemerocallis; species Hemerocallis citrina. The sequence continues at coordinate 210,030,376 of CM030364.1, read as the reverse complement.
GAGACACACAAAATAGTATTGTTAGTTTTCTATATGATACTTTGTTGGTTGTTCTTGATTGTGGATGGAAGTCATATATTATTCACCCAAATAATGATGAGAAGAAGTGGCAGCAGCTTGCTTGTTGTTATGTATAGTTATGAAATTATATTTGGAAATTATTTTAAGAATTATTCTATAATCTGAATAGTTGGTTGCTTTTGATTGATTTTTCGTGATTCTGGTTATTTTGGAAAATATTTTATGTTTTGAAATTATCTTCGGGAATTATTTTGAGATTGGTATCTTTTGCTGCTGCTTATGCTTGTGTTATTCTAAAAGTTTATGGATGTATCAGATTGAGTACAATTTGGTATGAGATACTCTTCTCATATTTTTGCATTTGAACTAGTTGGCATGGTATTACAATGCAGCCCTACTCACACACATTTTTGGAATTATTTTGATAAACTGATGCTACTGTAGTTGTGTTATGAGCCTACTAGTAATTGTTTAATGTATTGTTTAGTTTGATGTAAATACAGATACATGATTATCTTTTTATTTTGGGGTTTTTTTGTGGTTGTCAGAGGAAGAAGATGAAGCAGGTTATTTTATGGTTGATAGAAGAAGAAGAAGAAGAAGAAGCAGTAGCAAAAGAACTTTAAGAAGTAGCAGCTTGCTTGTTTTGAAGATGAAGACCAAATTGTGAGATACAAAAGTAGAAGAAGTTTATGAAGAAGCAGTAGTAAGCAGAGTGAAGAAAATAAAAAAATTGAAGAAATTGAAACTTATATATTGATTATATGTTTGCTTGCCCTTATGTACATAAAAATTGTCTGTTTTAGCTTGCTTGCTCTTATGTAATATTGATTGTGCATTTGAAGAACAAAGTAAATATATGCATATGAATCATTTACAAATGTGTAGTAATTCCAAAAACAAGATACACAAGTTTGTTTACAAATATTTTTGCCAGTTTAACAAGTTCATACTTACACCATCATTTATAAAGAGTGTAGTACATGCTTTTGCTGCCGGTGATACATGTAGCGCACCGAATTTCATAATAGGAAATACGAGACACAAATCCAGAATCTTTACTCCAATATAATCCAAACACAGTATAAAAATACAGGGAAATTTAAAATTTTTTTTACATCAATACTCAATACAATGCACAGCCGAAAAATTACAACACTTTTAATGCAACTCGAATCAACAATTGAAATTCAATCTTCTCTTAGTCCAAGCTTTAACTCCTACTAAGTTACTCACTTACAAATCCTGCTAAACTGACAAAAACTATGGGCACGTTAATTCAATGCAACTGACGCAATGCTGATAAAAGCAGTGACGCTCCAAAGTCTCACAATCACACACTTGTTGCACAAATAAAACAATAATATTAGAATTATAAATTAACAATAAATACTGAAATTGCAAGAATAAAATGTGAGACAGGAAAACATCGAAATGAACAAGACAAGGTTCAAGGAAAATACAAGTGCCTATGATGCTTACTAATGCATGCTTGTTCGGATTCTGTGACGCCCATACAACATAGGTCCGAGGGCAAGCCTTTAGCGTTCACCACATTACAAGGTTCGATGCCTCACTATGCAAGCTACATCCATGACTAATGCAAGATTTAAATTTATGTGCGTACCTAGCCCATGCCCTGATAATTCCAGAGGTCAATCTCTATCCACAGATAATTCCGGAGACTACTTCATTCACACCTGGAAATCTTCGAGAATACCCCACACTGCAAGCCAGGGTGCCTCACCACGCACAGACATCCCATGAGCGTCGTCTCGATCTCGATAATTCTGGAGATCAATCCTACACCGCAGGTAATTCTGGAGACTAGCTATTTCACTCACACCTCGATAATTCCGGGGATTAGCTCACACCACAGATCATCATGAGGCCCTCATACTCACGTTTGCACTTGTTTCATCATATCACCATTTAGTGCCTGTCCTTTTGTGTAAATAGAAGTACTCTGTGCCACATAGAGCTAGCTCCACCCTACCAAACTTAAATCCTCAAAAATAGGAACACTTGCCCTCCCTAGCTAATTCCTATAATCAAATAATTCACTGCCGGTAATTCTAGAACCTGCTCAGCCTCTAATGCTCACAACAAAAAATCCTTAACAATCTTTCTAGGGTTCTCACAATAACCCTAAATTTCAATATGAACCATCATTTGGTACAATCATCAAAACATTCTTTCTTTTATTCATATATGGAAGCATCACTTTTCCACAAGTTCTCAAACATAATTTCAATGTCTCATTTAAGATCATCTCATATAAAATATAAGCATTCATTTATCCACAATCACTCTATCATATCTCATTCCCCATGTAATAAGCAATTCTTTTCATAACAACCCCTTCATTTATATAAATAAAACAATTTTTTTCAAACATCATCATCATCGCCCATTTAAAATTCTCTTTTCCATATTTGAAAACACAATCAAATTTTTGGAATATTTATCAACTTTAAAACTGAAATAACCCTCTTTCATTTCTGGGATTTATCCCTAAAATATGAAATTTCATAGTTTCAAAATCTGAAATTGTAAGCTCCGTTCCCGTAAATACGTATTCCCGAATATTTTATATATTTCGATTATTATTTGTTAAATTTGTTTTGAATCTTGTATTAAAATCTTTTCTAAACGAAAATTATGTTATTTCAAATAATAGTGTATTTTAACTTCACTTTCCATTTTTGATCGACTATATATAATCCTGTTTGGATTATTTTAATATAAAGTTGATAAGTCAAATTCTTATTTTGTTGTATAATGTTATTATTACTATAATAATAATAATAATAATAATAATAATAATAATAATAATAATAATAATAATAATAATAATAATAATAATAATAATAATAATAATAATAATAATAATAATAATAATAATAATAATAATAATAATAATAATAATTATTATTATTATTATTATTATTATTATTATTATTATTATTATTATTATTATTATTATTGAATTTTTTTATGTGTTATTATTAGTATTATTATTATTTTTTTTTTATTAAAGCCCATTAGTTTTGATCTATATTGTATTATTTAACTATTTAAATTGAAGCCCATCATTTGAAGCCCAAATTTTAGCCCATATCCTATTGGATTCTAACCTAAACCCATATCTACTGGATCCCAACCCATTAACCCATTATTCTATCCTACCCGAATTCAACTACCCATATACAAATCCCCTCACACTCCCACATTTCTCTTTTTCCGTAACCCCACAACCCCCACTCTCTCACAACTACCCATTATTATATATTATATTTAATATATTATATTATTATTTTTATATAACAACCCCTATTTCCGTTCTCTATTTCTCCCCACTCTTCTCTCTCTCCGCCATCCTCTCTCTCCCCTCTATTTCCAAAACGAAACAGAGCAACCCCTCGTCCAGTCCACCGCTCGCCATTGCCGAACTCGAAAGCTCCGCCTTTGCTCAACCCCGCTCTTCGTCGAGCCACTATTGCTGCTCGCCCCGAGCTCTCCACCATTCCCTCGAGCTCCATAGTTTCCGCCATCGCCTCCACCTTCGACCTCCGTCATCAACTTTCATCACCCTCCTGTCGTTTGTACTTCGCTTGCCATCGTCCCCGAAGCTGCTCTTCGACCACCAGCCGAGCCGTCTCAACCACCGCTCGTAGCACCATTGCCACCGCTGTCGTCCACCGAACCCCTCTCCTCCAACCTCGTTCACTCGATCGTCGAGTGACCCTGCCATTACAGTAACTTCGCTTATCGCCGAAACCCATCGAAGATGCTCCTCATTCCTCATCACACCGTCGTCGTCTCTGTCTCCCCTCCTTAGCACTTGACTGCACCCATCGGAACCCGTCGCTGCTCCTTGTCGTCACCTTCCTCGTCGAGCACCCCGTCGTCTTCTCCTTCCCTCGACGCACCCTGACTCCCCCCATTGCCATCTCTGGTCATCCTCCATTACTACCGCTACTCTTCCACTGCCCCGAGCACCCATCGACTCTCATCGACCTACGCCCCCTAATTCTTCTGTTTCCTTCCAAAATATGGTCCACCACGTCCTTATCGCCTCGTCAAACTGCCTCTGCCATCAGCACCGCCTGTCGTCGACGCCCAGTACCCCCTGACCACATTGCCACTCCTCCACGCCCACGCCACCGTACATTGCAATCGCTAGTCACCGCCGCCAATTCCCGCCACTGCTGCTGAAACCGAATCCCTGTAGCTGTCTGTTATTTTGAATCCAGAAATCACTATTTGCTGTTCGTCTTGCTGTTGCTGTGTGATTGGGTGATTTGGCCGTTTGTTGTTTGGGTGGATCTGCTATTACTGTGTGATTGAGTTGTTTTCTGTTTGTCTTATTACGGTTGCTCTTTCTATTGTTACATGTGTGCACGTGCTATTTGTGTTATTATGGGTATGTGCGTTATACGTGTGTTACTCGTGTGTCGCCGCTGGGACTCTCGTCCCATTATTCTTTTATATTCAGAATCATCCTATAACAAGCAAACATCTCTTGAACTCACTTTTATTGTTCTAGTGCAAGAAAATACTCCTTGAAATCCGGCAAGTAGTAATCGAATTGAATATTGTATCTAATTGAACTCCGTTGTTTTATTTATTGTACCATGTTATTGATTCGTTGTCTTCACATCGTGCTATTATTGTTGACTTCAATCCCAAACCGTTAATTTATTGTATTATGGAACATTCAAATATACTGTCCTATCGTTTGCCCGAGTTTGTACTGAGGTTTCAACCCAGTTCCTGACACAGAAACTTAAAATCTTGCACATTGAAATTGCAGTACACTGAGTCCATATATTGTTATGTTTAGTATATAAACCGTGTTTTCCATATTTAATGAATTGGACCATGTATATTTCATGTATTGTATAGTCTTGATATCATCTTGAAATTGTACTGGTGCTACCGGTCTCATCGATTGTACCAGTTGCATGAGTATTGATACCATTGCCCACATTGATCACATTCATGTTCATAACTGATTGTTAATAAAAGAATAACAAACCGGGGTAATAAGAGTCGACTTAGTAGTAGAAAATATAGGAGAGTGTACTCGGAAAGGGATATTGGTCACAGCCCACATTGTTCATTGTTATCGGTCATATTGGTCAACAATTAATTGTGGATTACTGACTACAGTATCCCGATTTATCGTATATTGTTCATCGGCCATTGGTCATCGGTCATTGGTCATTTATATTGCAAGACCCGAGTACAGGACCATGTAGAATTCACCACTATAGTCAAACGTTCACTTGATTGTATTCACCCGAACCTGTGGTATGGGACGCAGGATTGTGTGCATTAGTTAGAATTGATAAAAGACTTATAGACATAAATGAACACTGAACATTGACACTAATACTGAATACTGGTTATTAAATGTTGATTCCTCATTTCTGAATTATTGATTATCAACTTCTGATTTTGTTATCATCTATCATTTATTGACTCCGATATCGTTCCAATTTCTGTTCTTGTTATATAGTCCTTTATTTTATATTTTACTGCTTCCTACTACTTGTCGCCCATAGCTTGCTCTAACAGGCTTTTTTTTGTATCTCTAGATGATAAGATTACAGGTATCATGGACAGAGAAATTGAAGGACTTGGAGAACTATGTACTAAAGATTGGAGTGGAATTGATAGTCATAGTTATTTTATAATTGTTATTTCATTTCCAGTATTGTATTACTTCTGTACTTTGTATCCCAGGCTTTGTTGACCCGTAATTATTGCTTATTTTTAGTTGTTGGTTATTATGTTGGACTATTGTATGTTTTATCTCAATAATTGTTTATGTGATTATGTTTTTTCTGCGTAGTTGTGATTATTCCTTTTTCATATTGTTGAGTTAAGACTGGTACAACTTATGAATGATGTTGATATCATTCGCTGAGCCTTTGTCACAGACTCGTATTCCATATTTTAGGAAGCGGGGCGTGAAAGAAATTCACACATCTTTAAAACTGAAAACAACTCTTTAAAGTCTGAAACATTTATTCTTCAAATTTGAAACACATACTTCCCACAAAACTGAGAATTTCATCCCAAAATTATAGTTTTATACATTCAAAATCACAACTCAAACTTGCCGAAACTGAAAACTCATTTTGTAACACCCCGAATTCCAAAACAGACTGAATTCGAAGTTCCACAGGATCTTTACACTTCTATTCGTACAATACAAGGAATTAAAAACTTTTGTTACATCAGAGTTACATTTACATTATAAATTTATAGCGAAAGCAATTTATAACAAATTACATGAATAGAAATGTACAACACTTGAATCATTCTTTAAGCAGCATGCAACTTTAGTCTTATTAATCACTTTACCCTGCATAGAAACTGTGGGCACGTCAGTTGCTTACAACCGACGAAATATTAGACACGACTATCCTCTCTATTCCGAACAGTATAACGATTCTCAAATACTTAAACAAACCACAAACTTGATCACAAACAAAACTACAAGGGACTATCATATTGATGTCGTGTTGTGCGGTGCACTTAGTCCTTAATGTAGTTATGTATGTTACATGACACTAATGCGCACTTGTTCAGATTCTATGCATCCCATACTACATAGGTCTGAGGGCTAGCCCTTAATCGTTTTTCATCTTGTAGGGTTCAATCTCTCGTCATGACTTAAACTACTACTGTAACTACGATAAGTATCCTAGATGTTCTATAAGTTAAGAGCTCATGTCCAGACAGCCTGGAGGGGAATCCCACGTCATGTCACGATGCATCGTGAAGAACCTATGGACAATTCAGCCTCCGTCATGGGACATGACACCACCTGCAGTCACCAAACACCCCACGAGCGTCGCCTGTGGTACGGATTCCTGGAGACATATCCGCATCATAACACAATGCATCGTGTAGACATCCTGTGAATATTCTCACACCGTAGCTCCGAGGCCCTGATACTCGTGTTTTTCTCTTATTTTCATCACATCTTCACAATGTGTCTAGTCCTTAGTTATATGAATCATGAACAAAATCAATTCTCTAGAGTCAGCCCTTCCACTATACCGGTCTTAACCACTTATATAATGCGACCAAATCTTAGTCTTTTCATTTCAAATTTTATTTCAACATATTTCTTCCCAATACCGGTATGAGGCTTAGCTACACTCTAGTTCTCAATTTCACTTCATAATCACAAAATTTGAGTCTTCATACTCATAAGTTCTTTTTCACAATTAACATGATTTCCATTCTTTTCTATGAATCAAATCTCATATATAAGGTTCAATTTTAATTAATGTATTTCATACTCAAAATTTTATTTCAATACTTCCATTAGATTCCCATACTAGTACTTCTTTCTTTTATTTAATTCAATCCACAAAGTTGTATTTTTCATCTATTTTTAGAGTGCACACAAAACCCAAAATAGATGAATAAAAATCCATAATCAACACACTTAAATCTTCCTCCATTCAAAATTTCTTTTTTATAACTTAATAAAATTTTCTCATGGAAAATAATCACGTTTCATATTTATACAAATGTCAATTTCAAGCAAGTCTACTCAATTTTCACTTCTAATTCACTTTTATTTTAGTCAAATAATGCACAAGTATTTTTCATAGAATCCACATATTTTTAGAAAAATTATAGTATTTTTTTGAATTTTTAAAAGTAAAAAAAAATCAATTTTTAAACCCAAATATCAAAATGTTTTAATCCTACCGAAGCCAGGAATCGAACCCAAGACCTGAGACTAGTTGCCCGCCACCGAAAGCCAACTGGGCTAAGGCGCAACCACGATAAGGCAGGGGTTTTAATTGATAAGAGGTTTCGGTTTTGGTTTGGGTTTTATTTAAGAACAGAAAAAAATAAAAAGGACATAGCCTAGTTTCGAACCCGAGACCACAAGGGTCACCCGCAAGCTACAGTAACATCCAAGCACCCGTTAACCAATTGGTCTAAGTGAACATACTGATATAGTGTGGGGGTTTTAGGGGTTAAAGTTCAAGGATCGGTTATTTCGAATTCTTACACAAATGAGTATTTTTAAGTCATTTCTTCTTCTCCAAATTAATTCAAAAACTCCATAATTTATTTTCTATATAATTACAGTAGTCCAGTAAATTAAAATTTCATTTTTGATGCAAAAGCATAATTTTTGCCCTCTATTTGTATTTTAGTATTTAATTTCAATCTTTGAGAAAACAAGCACATTCTTTCTACAAATTTGCATTTAAAAAAAATTCCCTTGATCACTTATGTTAATTTTGTTACCACTATACAATTATTTCAGTAATAAATTCCCTTTTTATTTTTCATGCCATTTAACCATCCAACAATCAAATTCACAATTTTCCATAATTCTTCTTTCAATTATTTAACATACAAGCATATCTTTTTAATCTAGCACATAACAACCAAATAGAGCATGGTAGCATGGTAAATTCTAAACTAACAATCACAATTTTTGCAATGAATTAATATTCTTTTAACATACATTCCTACAAATGTCAATTTGTCTCATTTTCACATTACATGGCTAGATTAGTTATAGTTTCTTCTTAATCTTATCAAACATACCCTAGCATGATGTCTAATTAGAAGTTTGAGAGAACCACCCACCTTTAATGGAGAGAAAACACACAAAATTTTCTAGGGATCTCCTAGAATGAACAAGGAAAGCCTTCTCCTCCTAGTTTGAACCACCAAGTTGCTTCTCCTCCTAGCTTGATGATGATGGAACTTTTTCTTGCTCCTAGGGAATGGGCCGGCCAACTATAGGTGGGGGAACACACACAAATTTGCCACTCAATCTTTTAAACTCATAAACTCCTCAATCTTTTGTCTCACTAACTTGTATTCCTTTTCTCTCTTTTTTTTTTTCAATTTTAGGTGCAAGGATAACTAGTGTAGGGGGGGAAGAAATTTATACAAATTTTTAGGGTAAATGGACGGCTAGGATGAGATCATATGGTTAAGGATCAAGGGCCAAGATGAAGTAGGGAGTTGTAATAACTTCCCATGATGAAGTAACACCCGACTATATCATCCACTCTCCCTCTTTCCCTTGCACAATCCGGCCAACTATAAGAGTGTGCATATTGCACGTGCTAGTGCATGCATGTGCCATTATAGTGTCCCCCATTTACAAATTTGTTCATGTGAAAAATTAATTGTTCATGAAATGAGTCTACACTACAAATTAAGCTATTTAAAAGAGGATTAAGTTAAATGGGCTCACTAATGGGCCAATTAACCATGGGCTCTACTAATTAATTTAATTAATTAAATAAGAACGGGCTAAAAGAGACAAATAGGCCTAGAGTTTAATTAGGCTTTTTTTAAAAAAAAAGACTTTTGGAAAATAAAGAGAACAATTTCTTGTTCATATTATGAAGAAATATTTTTTTTTATAAAATGAATTAAAAATATGAAATTATACATGAAAAACACATAAAATCACAAACTCTTCATAAATAAAATTTAGGGTGTTACAACACTCCCTCCTTAGAATAGTTCCGTCCCCAGAACTACATTTAAATAGAAAGAAAACAGGAATACAACAAAGAGATAAGAAAAGGATACTAATCACACAAAGAGCTCAGGATGATCTTTCATCATCCTCTCCTCAGATTCCCAAGTAGCCTCTTCAACCAACTTGTTCCTCCAGACTACTTTGACCATCGGTATCGTCTTGTTCCTCAAGACTTTCTCCCGACGTTCGACAATCTCAACCGGAAGCTCAATGTAACTCAGATCCAACGGCAAACCCTCTGGTACTTCGGGCAAATGGTGACTCGGATCTAGAATGTACCCTTTCAGCATAGACACATGGAAGACATTGTGCACCTGAGACAACTCCTCCGACAACTCCAACCGATAAGTAGTTTTTCCAATCCGCTTCAATATCTTGTACGGGCCTGTGAACCTCGGGGCTAACTTTCCCCCTCTGCCGAAGTGAATCACACCTTTGCTAGGTGAAACCTTCAGAAAGACAAAATCACCAACCTCAAACTCAAGGTCCCTCCTCCGGTTGTCTGCATAGCTCTTCTGCCTACTATGAGCATCCACCAACCTCTTTCTGATCAGATCGATCTTTTTAGAGGTCTGCTGCACAATCTCAGACCCAAACATCTGCCGCTCCCCAACTTTGAACCAACAGACAGGAGTTCTGCACTTCTTGCCATACAAAGCTTCGTACGGCACCATCCCGATACTAGTCTGAAAACTGTTATTGTAGGCAAACTCCACTAGAGCTAAATGCCTTTTCCAACTACCTCCAAAGTCTAGTACACAGCACCGTAGCATATCCTCAAGAATATGGTTGACTCTCGGTCTGTCCATCGGTCTGCGTATGAAAAGCAGTGCTGAAATCCGTCTTGGTACCCAAAGCTGTCTGAAGACTCCTTAAAAAATGCGAAGTAAACCGCGCATCTCGATCAGACACAATGGTTAACGAAACATCATGAAGCCTGTCGATCTCCCCAACATACAGCTCGGCCAACTTGTCCATCGACAAAGTGAGTTTCATCGCCAAGAAGTGAGCGGACTTGGTTAGTCGATCGACTATGACCCAAATTGCATCATTGCCTTTGGAACTCTTGGGCAAACCCGTGATAAAATCCATGCTGATGTTATCCCACTTCCATTCCAAAATAGTTAACGGTTGCAGTAAACCTCCGGGTTTCTGATTCTCGGCTTTGACCTGCTGACAAATCTCACACTTCGCCACGAACTCAGCCACATCTCGCTTCAAACTTGACCACCAGAAATGCTGCTTAATGTCCCTATACATCTTGGTACTCCTAGGATGTATAGACAAAAGAGTAGCATGTGCCTTCTGAAGAATGCTCTCCCGTAATTTTTCTTGATCCAGAACACACAGCCTCTCTCCAAACCACAGCACTTCATCCCTGATCTGAAACTCGGGCAACCTGCAAGCACCAACCTGCTCCTTCATCTTTTGAATCTCTACATCTTTCTTCTGACTTGCAATAATCCTTTCATTCAGCGTTGGCTGAAGCCTCAACTGAGCTAAGGATGCTTCCAAACCTTGCAGAACAACTTCAATACCAGCCCGATACAACTCCTCTGCAAGATGCTTCTGAGTTGTAATCAAACTAGCCAGACTGCTCTTGCGGCTAATTGCATTAGCAACAACATTAGCCTTCCCAGGATGGTACTTAATCTCAGGACGAATGTCCTCAAGTACTTCCAGCCATCTCCTGTGCCTCAGATTCAGATCCTTCTATTGATAGATGCACTTCAAGCTCTTGTGGTCCGTGTACATGTTCAATTTCTCACCATACACATAGTGTCTCCATTGCTTCAAGGCGAAGATAATCGCAGCCAACTCTAGATCATGAGTCGGATAATTCTTCTCATTCGGTGGTAGTTGCCTAGACCCATAAGTGGTTACTTTCCCTTCTTGCATTAAGACACAACAAAGCCCATGATGTGAAGCATCGCTGTAGACATCATACTCAACACCTGCTCTAGGAAACACCAGAATGGGAGCAGTAGTTAGCATCTCTTTCAACTCCTGAAAACTTGCCTCGCACTGCTCAGTCCACTTGAAGTTTACATTCTTCTTGGTCAAACTAGTGAGCGGCACGGCTAACTGAGCATAGCCCTGAATGAACCTTCTGTAATATCCAGTCAATCCAAAAAAACTCCTAATTTTCTTCACTGTAGTAGGCCTTGCCGAATCTCTCACTGCCTCTTTCTTCTGAGGATCAGTTGCCACTCCCTCCTTAGAAAGGATGTGACCCAGGAATGCCACTTTAGATTGTCAGAAATTGCACTTGGACAACTTGGCACACAACTCATGCTCTTGGAGCTTCCTCAAAACTGTAGCCAGTTGCTAAGTGTGCTCCTTCTTTGACTTGGAGTACACAAGGATATCATCGATAAACATCATGACGAAGGAATCAATAAACGGCCTCAGAACTCTGTTCATCATATCCATGAAGATTGCAGGTGCATTCGTCACTCCAAATGGCATAACTAAAAATTCGTAATGCCCGTGTCGAGTTTTGAATGCAGTCTTATGCACATCTTCAGTCTTCACTCGAACCTGATGGTATCCTGATCGAAGATCTATTTTGGAGAAAACAGTCGCTCCTTGTAGAAGATCGAACAGGTCGTCAATTCGGGGAATATGATACTTATTCTAAACAGTGACTTTATTCAGATCTCGGTAATAGATGCACATCCTCATCGAACCATCCTTCTTCTTTACCAACAGCAGTGGTGCTTCCCAAGGCGACACACTCGGTTGAATAAAGCCTTTCTCCAATAGTTTCTCATTCTGTCGTTTGATCTCATTCTGCTCCACAGGCGCCATCCTATACGGTGGCTTGGAAATAGGTGCACTTCCTGGCTAAATAGTGATGCTGAACTCTACATCACGATGCGGGGGTAACCCAGGAAAATCTTCCAAGAACACGGTCGGGTAATCCCGAACCACAGGAATTTGCTGCACCTCTACAGGAACATCCCTCTTGCTGATAGCTGCAACCAAACCAGAACATCTCTTCTTCCCTTGGAAAGTCACTTCAGGACCACCTGGAGCCTTCATGTTACTTCCTTGGTCTTGCACTTGATGCTTGCACTGTACACCGACATCCAATCAATGCCAATAATAACATCGACTCCCAAGACTTTGAGCTCAATCAGATCAATCCCGAAAATTCTGCCCCCAATCTCGATCTCGCAGTCCGCATAGTACCGATCAGTTGTTAGAGTCTCCCCTGACGGATTAGCTACCGCCAAGACCTTGCCTGGAAAGACTTTCGGTTCGACTCCCAAAACTTTAGCAAACTTAGGTGATACAAAAGTGTGAGAGGATTCCGTATCGATCAAAACAACAGCTTTCTTTCCATTCAAATAAAGTTCTCCTGCTACATAACACACGCTCGTTACATAACAGTTCACTATAAAAGTGGAAAAAGAGAAACAACAGAAAGCACTCCTAAACATCCTCCCTCGTACCAGTGATGACGTGATCCACCTCATCAGTGTCAGCTTCAGTCAAGGGGAATACTCACCCCTGCTGGTACAGCTTCTTCCCAACTTTCTGCGTTGGTCCACTACGGGTGACATTCTCCGGCCTGGGGCATTTAGATTTGTAATGTCCCATCTCACCACAGTTGAAGCAAGTCACCACAGGAGGTCTCACCCAATTGTTTTTGGGTCTCCCAGCTACGTTGACAGCACTCGCCCCTGTTGGTTTGAACCTCTAGCCGGCGGTTGTCCCCTAAAATTGCCAGAAACTGCCTCTTCCTAACATTCCAGTTGGTCCTCCAATTCGGAATAGCATGGAACTGCTCCATATCTGCCTCAGTGGCTGCAGCTCGTTTGACCAACTTTTCAAACTTTCTAATACCGAGGGGTATCATCCTGTTCAGACTTGGCCTCAAACCATGCTCGAACTTTTGAACCTTCACCAGTTGGGGTGCATACCTCGAGAGCTGAGTGAACCATGTCTCATACTCCCTAACCGACATACCGCCCTGCTACAGCGCCAGAAATTCCATGGCCTTCTTCTCCTGGACGTCTGATGGAAAGTAATGACTGCGGAATTTCTCTCAACCAAGAACAATACCTCTCATCATCCGCTTCATCAACTGCCACCACACAACCACATCCTTCTCGAACTGCAGCGCAGCCAACTTCACCTTGCTGCCCTACGGAGTCTCCAAGACTTCAAAGATAGGCTCTACCTGTCGGATCCAGTTGTCAGCCGCGTCAGGGTCTGACTTTCCTTCAAATATGGGTCGTTTCATCCGCTCGAATGATTCCACGAGTTTGATTACTTCGGGTACTGGATTCACAGGCACTCTCCCTTGGTTCTGATTCATGGAAACGGCATTGAGTGACTGGTAGACCCTCACTAGCTCCGTTTCCAAGTCCAGACCTTCTCCACTTCTAGCTCTTCTTCCGACCATATTCTGATGCAAAAGATCCATTAAATTTGAAGTAGAAAACATGAATTTAAATCAACTTTTCATTTCATTGAATTCCAAACTTTATACATTCGAATTTAAAACATTTCTAACATCAAATGAAAGCAGTTAGAAGATACAACAGTCTAGTTCCTATGGTTCCTCTTGGCTTTACGAAGCTCTTCCCGTAGTTCCGTCACATCTTTCTTCAGTACATCGTACATGTTTTTCCTCTTCGCGAGTTCCCAAACATGACGACTGAGAGTTGCAATGCTCACTTTGCACTTCACACACTATGCCTGCAGCAGCTCCGCTCTCTTTCTCTGAGTCTCTCCCTGCCTCTGAAGAGACACAATGAGACTACTCGGAACTGGTTCTTCCTCGTCGGAGGAATCATCAGATGAATCCGGAGGTGGAGTGATCTCTCGAGACCCAGGCCATTCCTTTTAAAATTCTTCAAGATCTTCTTCGTCTGAATCAGCTTGCCCGGGGTAGTAATCCTCTTCAACTATGTGCCATTCGTCATCTCCAGTTGGGTCGAAGTGGTCCGCCATCTTAGAGAAAGGAGAATGATATGGCTAAAAATATGGGTTAAATCGGAACCATCCAAATCGGGCACGAATCTTGAAGCTCGGGGGTAAAATGGTAATTTCACCTACAAACAGGTCTGAAATGGGAAATGGGCCTTTTTCCGAAGGCTCAATAACCCATAAACAGGTCCGTCTCATTGGGTGTGGGTTCCAACCTGCAAGACACCCGACCCGGCTGGATAGGAGAATTAGGGTTTCTGATTGTCCCTAATCAATGGTCCTGATCACTAGGTGTGGGTTCCAACCGCAAGACACCCAACTCGGCTGGATAAGAGAATTAGGGTTTCTAATTGTCCCTAATAAATGGTCCTGATCACTTCTATCCATCCACTGGAAGTAGGGATTTGATCTTATCCCGAAACTGGTTCTTAAGGCGGCTATAAATACCCCCCCATCCTCCACTGTTATCAGGTAATCAATCTTTTGCCAATCAAAGCTCTTTCATAATCTTTCTGATTACTGACAAGAGCGTCGAAGGGTGCATCGTCGGAATCAACCCCCGTGTTTTGCACTTTTTGCAGGTCAATGGCAGGAGATAACGGTCAAACTCCGGTGGAGGTGTTTTAGGTTTGACTATTCAACATCCCAAGAATCCACAAATTTCTCTGTTTGCCCCCACACCGATTTCAGCAGCAACAGATTGGCACCATCTGTGGGAAACAACGAATAGCGATCCACCCTCTTCCATCGGTTAAGATCACCTCCAGCCATGCCTCCAAGGAAACTGAGATCTAGAGGGTCCAACCGTAGACCCACTCCTCCTCAACCGCAACAACAGGCTCCCCTCCAACCCATCCAACCTCAGGGACAACTCCCTCCTCAACCTGATCAGCTGCTGCAGCAGTTACAGCATCCTCTCCAAAATCTTTAACACCAGCAGGCTCCACTCGGGCCCCAGAACGCTGGTATAGGGACCTTTCGTCCTCCCCCTCAGAAACAACCTCTTCACCGAGACCATATCTCCGTACATAACCCTTCAACCGACTCAATGGCATCTCATAACCCTCGGCCTTCCGAAGACCTCTGCAATATCCTCATCAACAGGCAGAAAGAAGAGAACCTTTGCCACCGTTTGGATGAAAGGCGGGCCTGAGAGGGAGCCTCCCGCTCAGAACGTCCAAATGCGCGATCCCCTCGCCGCCGCGACCATAGGAGGTCCCCTCTCCATAGGAGGCGAAGGGAATCCCCTGAGTACTGTCAAAGAAGACATCATTCTCCCGCTGGTCAGCAGCCCTAGAGGGACGAGAACGGACCTATCACACGTGCTGAATTTGAACAGTTCCAGGCTACAATCTTGCAGGCCCTCAACCTCCCACCAAACAACAACAACAATGCTCAGAGGGTCCCCACTCCTCCGCCGGTTCAAATCCCTCGTCCTCAGTCTGTAAGTCCTCCTCAAGCTCCGAGCCACCGCCGTCATATCCCTAGTCATTCCCTGAGCTACCGTCGCCGTAGCCCACGCTCCCCTTCGTACGAAGATGAGTCCAGAGGCTCACTGGGATATCGTTGAAGGGATGATGCAGTTTATCGTCATCTCCACGAGATGGAGAGGTGCCTCGGTCAACTAGACAGGAAAGAGTAGCTAAGAGGAAGGACCCTCCGCCCAAGCAGACCTCCATTCTCCCGAACCATCATGGAGGCTCCCGTTCCAGCAAACTTCAAGCACTGCAGTTCGAGACATATACGGGGGAGTCAGACCCTGTGGATCACAACGAGAGTTTCAAAACTCTCATGATGATCCACCAGGCTTCCGATGCTCTACTGTGCAAGACCTTCCCAGCTATTCTCAAAGGTCGGGCTCGGGAATGGTACTCCCATCTCGCCCCATCCTCCATCTTCTCTTTTGAACAATTTGAGACCCTCTTTGTCACCCACTTCGTGAGCAGTCGCCGAACCGAGAAGACTATTATCTCACTATTCTTCCTCAATCAGAAGAAGGGTGAGAAACTAAGAGATTATGTCAAGCGGTTTACCGCAGAAGCTAGGTCCATTGCCTCTCTCCACTAATCGTTCTCTGCGGCTGCCTTCCAGTCCAATGTTCTCAATTCAAGCCTTCGTTCCTCCCTAGCAAAAAAGCCCCCGCGAGGCTTCTCCGACCTTCTTCTCAGAAGTGAGAATTACATCAGGGCTGAGGAAGCTGAATATCACCCCACGTTTGAGGGGTCTTCCTCAGGAAGCAAGAGAAAGGCAGCCGAAGATGAGGGAGCTAAAAAGCTCCAGAAGGACAACGGGGGTCAGCGCCGCCCGCCTCCCAGATTTGAGAAGTTTACCCCTCTCACCACCAATGTTTCAACTATTCTCATAGAGGTTGAGAAAGAAGGAATCCTGCCTCCTGCCCCGAAGATGAATACCCCCGGAAAGAAGAGGGACAAGGAGAAGTGGTGCCGATATCATCGAGACCACGGCCACGACACCAATGACTGTCGGGCTCTGAAGAATGAAATTGAAGCCCTCATTCAAAGAGGGCAGCTGTCCAAGTTTGTAAGAGGCGCGACGAGACTCCCGAGTTTGAAGAAGAATGCATCTTGCACCTCATCTATGGAGGCCCAATGGGAGGAACCTCCAACTCTTCTCGAAAGGCTTTCATCAGGGAAGTCAACTCGGTGCACAGCATACCCCCTCCCAAAGGTCTCGGAGTCCCGGTTACTTTCTCGGATGAAGATCTAGAGGGTTTCCGAACCCCCCACTGTGATGCCCTGGTGATTAACCTCCACATGGCCAACTTCAAAGTGGAGAGGATTCTGGTGGATAATGGCAGTTCTGTCAACATCCTCTTCCTGGCGGCCTTCCAAGGACTAAAGTTATCATGGGACAGGCTGAAGCCTGCCGGCTATACCCTCTATGGGTTCACGGGAGTGCTAGTGACTATCGGATGGAGCCAATGGACTTCATGGTGGTCGACGTCCCAGCAGCTTACAATGTGATTCTAGGCCGACCTGGCCTGGCTGGTTTAAAAGCCGTCCCGTCAGCCTATCATCTGAAAATGAAGTTCCCTACCAAGGCAGGTGTACGGGAAGTAAGGGAAAGTCAAGAGATGGCCCGTAAATGCTACATGACCTCGACCGGAGGACCCGTCCTTTCCCTCAAGACTCTTGAAATTCCCCAGAGGAACACCCAGCCTATGTCGGAACCGGTAGACGAGCTGGAGGAAGTCTCTTCTCGGAGCAAGATCCGAACCGCAAGTTCTTCATCGGAAAGACCCTCCCATCTGCCCTCTGTTCTGACATAGTCTAGTGTATCAAGAAGAAACATGACCTGTTTGCATGGACTGCTGCGGACATGCCAGGGATTTCTGAAGACCTCCTCGCTCATCACTTAAGTGTTGCTCCGGGGTCCAAACCGATCCAGTAGAAGATGCATAAATTTGCCCCTGAGTGCCAGCAGGACATAAAGGAAGAAGTAGAGAAACTCCTCAAAGCCCGGTTCATCTAAGAGGTCAATTATCCCGAGTGGCTCTTTAATGTTGTTATGGTCAAGAAGGCCAATGGAAGTTGGAGGATTTGTATCGACTTCACGGACTTGAACAAGGCATGCCCTAAGGATCCTTTCCCACTCCCCGGCATTGACACCTTGATCGACGCCACTTCAGGCCATGAAATTTTGAGCTTCATGGATGCCTTCTTCGGTTACAACCAAATCTGCCTGTTCCCCCCAAATATCCCGAAGACCTCCTTCGTCACCGATCAAGGTCTCTATTGCTACAGAGTAATGCCCTTCGGGATCAAAAATGCCAGTGCCACCTACCAATGCCTCGTCAACAAGGTCTTCCAGAATCAGATCGGCCGCAACATGGAAGTTTACATCGATGATATGCTAGTAAAAAGTATCCATGGGTCCGATCATGTCGCCGACCTACAAGAAGCCTTCGAAGTGCTGAGGAAGCATAATATGAGACTAAACCCGAACAAGTGTGCGTTTGGGGTCTCATCTGATAAGTTCTTGGGCTTCATGGTCAGTCAAAGGGGGATCGAGGCTAACCCCGAAAAGATCAAAGCTATACTCGACATGGCTCCTCCTACAAGTGTAAAAGAAGTTCAGAAGCTCACAGGATGCCTCGCGGCAATAGGGCGCTTCCTGTCCAAGTCAGAGAAGAAATGTCTTCCTTTCTTTAAAGCCCTTAGGGGGGCTAAGGGTTTTGAGTGGAGCCAACAGCAACAAGAATCGTTCGACCAACTGAAAGCTTATCTGGTCAACCCCCCACTCCTCAGCAAGCCTACTCTCGGGGAAACACTCTACCTCTACCTCGTTGCCTCTGAGAAAACCCTCAGTGCTGTCCTAGTGAGAGAAGAAGACAAGGCTCAGAAGCCTATCTCTTATGTGAGCAAGGTCCTCAGGGACGTCGAACTTCGCTATCCGAGATTGGAAAAGATAGCATATGCCTTGATTATAGCAGCCAAGAAGTTTCGCCCCTATTTTCAATCCCACTCGGTGGTCGTCCTTACCGACCAGCTGCTCAAGCAAGTCCTGCACAAGCCCGAGACCTTTGGGCGTCTGATGAAGTGGTCGATCGAGCTAAGTCAACTTGACATATCTTATCAGCCACGGACCGTTATCAAAGCCCAAGCACTGGCCGAGTTTATAGTGGAAAGCACCAGCCCGGAAGTGAGTCAAGTGGCCAATGGGCTGCCCATCTAGACAGTATATATAGACAGGTCTTCTTGCACCGAAGGGAAAGGAGCCACAGTCATTCTGGCAGGCCCAGATGACTTCGTTCTCCAATACTCCCTCTGCATCAACTTTAAAGGCTCCAACAACGAAGCTGAGTATGAAGCCCTAATAACAGGCATGGCTTCGTTCGAAGAGGCTCAACTCCAGTGGATTCCTAGAGAAGAGAACTCCCAAGCAGATGCCCTCTCAAAATTGGCCTCTTCCTCCCTCCAAGGTCTTGAGCAGACCGTCCTAATCGAAGTACTCCTAAGACCAAGCATAGAAGAAGAAGCCCCCGACTCGATGGAGTTGCTACTCGTCCAACTCCAAGATAACCGGATGAAGCCTTTGATAGAGTTCCTCAGGGATGGGATCCTTCTCCAGGATCCTAAAGAAGCCCGTTGAATCCGAACGAGAGCGGAGCGGTACACCCTTGTTGAAGGAGTCTTGTACAAACGCTCCTATACCTAAGTAGATGACAGACCCTACTTGAGATGCCTCTCCCCGGAAGAAGCCTTGCATGCCTAGCAAGAACTCCACAAAGGTATAGGCGGAGCCCATTCAGGGTCAAGGTCCCTCGCCAGGAAAGTTTTGAACTACGGGTACTTCTGGCCTACCCTACTTCGAGATGCCGAGCAACATGTCCGGCAATGCAGCCCTTGTCAGCAGTTCTCCAACATCTGCTGATTACCCCAAGCACAACTCACATCTCTCTCGAGTCCAATTCCCTTCGTAAATGTGGGGGATGGACTTGCTAGGTCCATTCCCACCAGCTCCTGGCCAGCTCAAGTTCCTAGTCGTGGCGATCGACTATTTCTCTAAGTGGATCGAGGCCGAACCACTAGCTACTATTACTGAGAACAAAGTGCTACAATTCTTCTGGAAAAATGTAATCTGTAGGTCGGTGTACCTCGGGTCCTAATAACAGATAACGGAACACAGTTTACAGGGGCAGCATTCCAATCTTTATGTGAAGACCTCGGCATTCAACAATGCTTCTCCTCCGTATCCCATCCTCAGTCCAATAGTCAAGTAGAGAACGCCAACAGGCAGATCTTCTCCGGCATCAAGAAGAGACTAGATAAGTCGGCCAGAGGCTTATGGGTAGAACAACTTCCTAACGTATTGTGGAACTACCGCACTACGAAAAGGATCCCCACAGGAGAGTCGCCCTTTAATCTCACCTATGGGTCCGAGGTCGTAATCCCTTTAGAAGTTGGTTTTCCATCACCTCGCCTTATTGCCTATGATGAAGAGCAGAACGCCAGGGAGCTTCGGATGAATTTGGACCTGATTGATGAGCTCCGTGAAAAAAGCTTCAATTCGCTAGCAAAATTATCGGAGAAGGATTGAGCAGGCCTACAACAAAAGGGTCCGTCCCACAGATCTCAAGGAGGGGGACTTAGTCCTAAAAAAACTAGCTATCTCATTCCCCAGTTAAAAGAGCAAGTTAGCCCCGAATTGGGAAGGACCATACAAGGTTTGCAAGGTAGTCTGGCCAGGATAATATCGTCTTGAAGACCTCGAAGGCAGAGAGATACTAAGAACTTGGAATGTCGACCATTTACTGAAGTACCAAGATGGTGTTTGAACGCCTCTCCGACTACCTTCAAATGTCGAGCCATTCCTATCTTTTTTTTTTACTTGCTTCTTTATTTTTCCTTTGTAATAATGGCTTGCAACTTAGAAACAGCCGATTAGCAGTTATCAATAAAGAACTTCTTTCCCCTGATAATTCTCTTGTGATTATTTTATCTCTCTGTTTAAGATCTTTAATCGCTCTTACTCAAATGACGTGTTCGGAGTCCAAAACTTGGCTCGATTCCGCTTCGCAAGCTCGCTCGTAAGCGAGCTAGAAGCGGTTCTCCATTCGGAACTGCTCCCACAACCATTGAAATTTACTCAAACGATGTGTTTGGATTCCAAAACTTGGCTCGATTCCGCTTTGCAAGCTCGCTTGTAAGCGAGCTAGAAGCGGTTTGCCATTCGAAACTGCTCCCACAACCGTTGAAATTTACCCAAACGACATGTTTGGAGTCCAAAACTTGGCTCGATTTCGCTTCACAAGCTCGCTCGTAAGCGAGCTGGAAGCAGTTCGCCATTCGAAAATGCTCCCACAACCGTTGAAATTTACTCGAACGATGTGTTCGGAGTCCAAAACTTGGCTCGATTCTGCTTCGCAAGCTCGCTCGTAAGCGAGCTAGAAGTGGTTCGCCATTCAGAACTGCTCCCACAACCGTTGAAATTTACTCGAACGACGTGTTCAGAGTCCAAAACCTGGCTCGATCCCACTTCGCGAGGTCGCTCTTAAGCGAGCTAGAAGTGGTTCGCCATTCGGAATTGCTCCCACAACTGTTGAAGCCTACACAAGCAAAGAGTTTGGAGTTTGAAGCTTGGCTCAACTCTGCTCGTACCCCTCGCTCATAAGCGGGTAAAAAGTGGTCATACAACCATAGATGATTAACAAAGCACACAAACACACAAGCACAATAGAATAAATAAAGCTTTTAAAGCTACAAAGTTTAAAGTTTGAAGAGACTCAGATTACAAGACCGGCTACTCAGTTCTCTACGACGACTAACAAAATTCGTCGAAAAAGCCAAAAATACAACAACTCTTTCAACACTTCTTCGGGACAGGGATATTCCGGTTTAAAGACACCCGGGGATGGCGGCGCCTAACCTCGGAGCTCATCTCTAGACCAGCAAACTAAGACGCATCTTCAGCACTGCCTCTAACGGTGGCCCCAACGGATGCTCCGCTCGACGAGGTAGCCACACCACTTTTTGCATCAACGGGGCTCTACCTAGTAGCGGGTGAGCGAGTCACAAGCTCGTAAAAAGAAATCCCTCTCTCGCTCTCTTCATGAGTACACGACGTGCTTTTGACATTAATCCGTTCAGGTTGAGGTTTGAGCCGAGCGATCTCCTCCTCGAGCTCGACGATTCGATCCTTCAAAGAGCCATCCTTCACGGCAATCTTGAAGCGAGGAAGCCGAGCGGAGCCAGTGGCACCAAAGCTGTCGGCAATAATCCGATGAAGATGAGTAACTTCGATGCTCTTATCGACCGTAACCCTCTTCAGCTCGTCAACCTCCACCATCACCTTACTCATGGTCGCTAATAACTCATCTCGCTCGGCCATCAACTTGCCCATCGCCGCAGTTAATTCCTCTCTCTCCGCCAAAAGCTCGTCTTTGGCAATCGACAAATCGTGGACCTCAACTAACAGTTCATCTCTCTCAACTGAGACATCAAATAGCGCCTTCTTTAGTTGCTTCAGCTCGGAGAGATGCTTCGACAGCTTTAGCTTGAGGTGGTCCAAATCCAACTCGCTCTTTGAGAAAACACTCTCGACTGCGAGAAAGGGCCAACTTCGTCGCTCCTAAGTCGGCTCGAAGACGAGAGACCTCAGCCGCGGCCGTTTTTGTCGATGCCTCCTGAAAGGGCACAACAATACTAAGCTCGAGCAACACAGCTAAATTTCAAAGCAAAGTCGCTAGCACTTAGCCAAATTTTTAAGAGCAAAAGGTGTTTTCAACACTCAGCAAAAATCCAAAACAAGGTGACCTCGAATCAAAGATCAAATTTCAACACTTAGCCAAAACTCAAAAAGTTGGTCTTTTCATTAAAATTCAAAAAAGTACATAAGAGAGGTGGCCAGTCCGCGGTTTGGCATTACAGAAAAAAAAGAAAAACAACAAACGAAAGAAAGGACGATTGAGTCAGGGGTCCACCTCGCGGTGCTGCTCCGAAGCATCCTTGCTCGGCAAAGTGACGAGCGCTCGATCAAGGTTCTCATCTTCCTCGCCATCCCCCTCGGCCTCATCACCCTCCTGTTCATGTTCGGCCTCCGCCAGAGGGATAAGCTCCTCGCCTTCTACGGGGTCGTAGAAGTAATATGACGAACCATCGAAGCCGGGGAGCGGCCACATGCTTCAATGCTCGGGCGTAGGCCTCCTCCATGTTAGTCATCATGTGGGTTTCTGCCTCATCCCGAAATGCCTTCTCTGCCTCCGCCACCTTCAGAGCTTGGCCTCTCAGCACCTCCTCGGATGCCTTTAAGGCATTCGTGAGCTCCTCCTCGAGACGAGCCCTCTCTTTCTCCAACGCCTCGACCTTGGCAGTCTCGGCCGCAGAATGCTTCAGTGCTTCAGTAAGCTTCACCTCGAGGGCCCCCACCTCGGCCGCACGTGTAGCCGAGAGTAGCTGCTCGGCCTCGAACAGCTTAACCGCCTTGGACCGCTCCAACCTCTCGTGATCGTTCGCCGCCTTCATTTCCTTCTCTTGCTCGATGAACTGCTCGAGCATGTGGCTGAAGTGGCATAAGGTCTGCAAACAAAACAGAGGGAAGGAAACGATTAAAACCGAGCAAAAAACATAGGAAATTTTTAGGTTATCGAAATCAACTCATACTTACCGACATCGTCGACCGACAATCTCCAGGGCGTCGTCGCCAACGGTGTCGGCCCTCAACGCAGTGCGGTCCTTCGGGGTCGGTAGGTGGTGTACTGCCTGCATGCACATCCCCGCGTCACCGAGGAAGCCGTCCAACTTCATCACCCTCCAGTCAGGGACAAAGAGCCGCTTGTGCTCCTCGGTGAGGATGGTCTCAGCCTCAGCCGTAAGCGGCGGCACCTCCAAGGCCAGAGCGGTGCTGATAGAGAACGCCCCGCTCGACGACCCTGGGGCATCGACCGAAGGGATCGAAGCGTGTAGTTCCGAAGGGGCCTCGGTCACCAAGTCCACAACGGTCGAGGGTGCCGAGGGCGCCTGTGCCGCTCGACCGGAAGGAGGCCCTGACGTGGTCCTCTTCCTCTTCCTCGTCTCCGTACCCTTCGCCGCGGCAGTGCGATTCTTTGCCATTAACGATCTGTAGTCCATACCGGGGGCCTCTGCACACAAAGAGAAAGCTGAGCGAAGAAGTTAGAAAAAACAAACACCAAAAGACTCAGACAAGCAAGAAAAAAAAAGAAAGAGGGCGTACTGGGGTCGATCGGACTGAGACCTCCACCAAACAAAACCTCCTCGGTAATGTCCTTCCAACCAAGGGTCGGAAGACCGAGAATCTTAGTCACCACCCCCTCTTCTTCTCTTAAGAGCACCAGCTCGGCCTTCGCCCACTTCGGGACCTCGTCTTTCCAAGCCATCGAGAAGCCCCACGGCTCGGGACCTCGGATGAGAAAATACTTATCCTTCCAGTGTTTGATGGAGTATGGATTCTCGATCAACTTCAACCCCTTCCTCGGCGATAAATAATACCAATCCTCCATCTTGCTCATTCGGCAGATGCGGTACAGGCTTCGGAGTAGAACGAGCTGTGCATGCGTGCCGACCGCCTGACACTGGAGAACGAAGGTGATAACATGCCGCCACATGTTCGGCATAAACTAAATCGAGCTCAAGCCGTACCACTGCAGCACCTCAACCACGAAGGGATGCAGTGGTAGCCGTAGACCGGCGTTAAGTGCGTCGTACGGGAAGACGCACGTGTCTGCCGACGTCCCCGTACACGCTCGGAAACCGGGGTCGGGGAGTAGTAGCATGTACTCCTTCGGGATGCGGAATGCCTTCCTGACCCGATGCAGATCAGCCTCAGTCATGATCGAGGGCAACTCATCCACCTCGGAAGGATCCCTCGGGCTGTTCTCCTCATATACCGGAGCCATCCCACGCACCACCTTCTCTAAGATGTCCACGGGGTAGCTCCTCACCCCACCAACACTCGACAATGTGGACGACAGCCAACCCAGCTCTCCTGCCCCCTTCGGAGTCTCAATTATCATCGACACACCGATCGGCTTAACCACTTCCTTCCCCTTCCTCGGCTTAACCACTACCGCTCGGCTAGTGTCTCGGTCCGAGGTGGAGGTCTCGTCCCCAGAAGACACTCTAGACATTTTCAAATAAAGGAGGAAAGACTAACCTTGAAGTGACGTGTGCGGTCAGAAAAGATCGCCGGAGTTCAAACTCGCTTGGCCACAAAAGCTAGTAGCGCCGCTCGAGAGCAAAAGTAAATTCTAAGAGTGAAAAGTAAAAGAATGAGAGAAAGAGTGGGGAGGTGAAAAATTATAGTGAAAGAAGTGTCTCTTGGGCTTTGTAACGAAGAGTAGCGACTCTTGGGCCCCCCTCAAGCCCGTTAAAGAAGCCTAAACGACAAAGTAGAGAAGAACAGTGACGGTTCAGAAGAGTGACGACGATTCAGATCGAGCCACGTCACTCAAAATCCACTTCCGAGCGACTTGCATTCTGAGCTACATATTGGAGAAAAACAACTTTCTCCTCAAAGTTTGCACAAGATCTTGATAAGACGGCTTAGATTGGGCCACGATCACAAAACGACAGGATAGCATTTTCTCGTGATCCACACCATTTTTTGCATCAAGATCTGCGCAAAATCTTCAGATGGATGCCTCAGATCGAGCCACGTCCCTCAGAATCCAAATTTGAGCGACTTGCATTCCAAGCTGCGTGTTGGAAAAAACAACTTTCTCCTCAAAGTCCGCACAAGATCTGGATCAGATGGCTCAGATTGGGCCACGATCACAAAACGACAAGATAGCGTTTTCTCGTGATCCACACCGTCTTTTGCATCAAGATCCGCGCAAAATCTTCAGATGGACGCCCAGATTGAGCCACGTCCCTCAGAATCCAAATCCGAGCAACTCGCATTCCGAGCTGTGCATTGGAAAAAAAATAATTTTCTCCTCAAAATTCGTGCAAGATCTTGATCAAACGGTTCAGAATGGGCCACGATCACAAAACGACAAGATAGCATTTTCTCGTGATCCACATTGTCTTTTGCGTCAAGATCCATGCAAAATCTTCATATGGATGCCTCAGAACGAGCCACGTCCCTCGGAATCCAAATCCGAGCACTTGCATTCTGAGTGGCATATTGGAAAAAACATCTTTCTCCTCAAAATTTGCACAAGATCTTGATCAGACGGCTCAGATTGGGCCACAATCACAAAACGACAAGATAGAATTTTCTCGTGATCCACACCGTCTTTTGCATCAAGATCCGCCCAAAATCTTCCGATGAGCGGTCCAGATCGACCCACGTCACTCGGAATCCAAATCCGAGCGACTTGCATTCCGAGCTACGTATTGGAGAAAAACAACATTTTCCTCAAAGTTCGCACAAGATCTTGATCAAACGGCTCAGATTGGGCCACGATCACAAAACGACAAGATAGCATTTTCTCGTGATCCACACTTTCTTTTGCATCAAGATCCACGCAAAATCTTTCGATGAGCGGTCCAGATCGACCCACGTCGCTCGGAATCCCGATCCGAGCGACTGGTGATCCGAGCTGCTCATATGGAGAAAATAATGCTGAGCAGCACAGACCGTCCGATTGTCTCAAAATTCGTGCCTTGGTTTGATAAACGACTTTGATTCGGCGACGTGGCCAAGATCACATTTTCTCGAAATCTGTGCCATAATGCCTTGAGATTCGTGTCAGATCTCATGATGAACTGTCCAGATCGCCCCACGTCGCTCGGAATCCCGATCTGAGCGACTGGCAATCCGAGCTGCTCATATGGAGAAAATAATGCCGAGCAGTACAAACCGTCCGATCGTCTCGAGATTCATGCCCCGGCCTGATGAACGGCCCTGATTCAACACATGGCCAAGTACAAGATCCACCGTCAGATGACCTCGTGATTCGTGCTGCGATGTGATGGACGTCTCAATCCGAGCGACTAGCCGTCCGAGCTGCCCATACGGAGAAAGCACTGCCGAGCGACACCGACCGTCAGAATGCTTCAAAATTCATGCCTCGGTCTGATGAACGGACCTAATTTAGCCATGTGTCCAAAAGCGAGATCCACCGTCAGATGACCTCGTGATTCGTGCCGTAACGTAATGGACGGCTTGGATTGCGCCACGTCACTCGGAATCTCAATCCGAGAGACTGGCCATCCGAGCTGCCCATACAGAGAAAGCACTGCCGAGCGACATCGACCGCTAGACGCTTCAAAATTCGTGCCACAGTCTGATCAAAGCACCAGATCCGCCTACGTCGCTCTGTGCCGCTCCGCCGTCCAATCTCTCAAAACCGCACGCTAACGCGAGCTGGGCGGCCCAAATTGCGCCACGTCATAAATGGTAATAAAAATTTATCTTTTATTTATTAAATTCGAATTATTTATTTAAAAATTGCAAAAAAAATAATTAAAATTCAGGAAAATTAATTAAAAATTCTAAAAAATAATTATAAATTCGGAAAAATATTTTTGAGCCCTTGGATGAATAATTATCGCTTAGAATAATTAATTAATGCCCCCGAACAACAAATCACCATAATACATCATATAAAGATCAGACACACCTCTTTTGGACTCCGATACAACTCCGCAAGCCATTAAAACAGAAAAACTACTCCTCAAAAGCTGATCAAACTCAGTCTTCGGGAGTGGGGGGCTCGTGATATGGCTAAAAATATGGGTTAAATCGGAACCATCCAAATCGGGCACGAATCTTGAAACTCGGGGGTAAAATGGTAATTTTACCTACAAACGGGTCTGAAATGGGAACTGGGCCTTTTTCCGAAGGTCCAATAACCCATAAACAGGTCCATCTCATTGGGTGCGGGTTCCAACCCGCAAGACACCCAACCCGGTAGGATAGGAGAATTAGGGTTTCTGATTGTCCCTAATCAACGGTCTTGATCATTTCTATCCATCCACTGGGAAGTAGGGATTTGATCTTATCCCGAAACTGGTTCCTAAGGCGGCTATAAATACCCCCCATCCCCCACTATTATCAGGCAATTAATCTTTTGCCAATCAAAGCTCTTTCATAATCTTTCTGATTACTAACAAGAGCGTCGGAGGGTGCGTCGCCGGAATCAACCCAGGTATTTCGCACTTTTTGCAGGTCAACAGCGGGAGATAATGGTCAAACTCTGGTGGAGGTGTTTCAGGTTTGACTATTCAACATTCCTAGAATCCACAAATCTATCTATTTGCCCCCACACCGATTTCAGCGGCAACAGAGAAGAAGAAGCATAAATCATAGAGCAACACAAATGTTAGTAGCTTACATTTAAATCTCTAGACTTAACACACGCTATAATTTCCACTTCTATGGTGTCGTTCCTTATAAATTTGTACTACTTGGAAGCGTGGCTCCGATACCACTCTGTAACACCCTGAATTCCAAAACAGACTGAATTCGAAGTTCCATAGGATCTTTACACTTCTCTTCGTACAATTTTACAAGAAATTAAAAACTTTTGTTATATTAGAGTTATATTTACATTACATATTTACAGCGGAAGCAATTTACAACAAATTACATGAATAGAAATGTACAACACTTGAATTATTCTTTAAGCAGCATGAAATTTTAGTCTTGTTAATCACTTTACCCTGCATAGAAACTGTGGGCACGTAGTTGCTTACAACCGACGAAATATTATATACAGCTATCCTCTATATGCCGAACAATATAACGATTCTCAAATACTTAAACAATATACAAACTTGATCACAAACAAAACTATAAGGGACTATCCTATTGATGTCGTGTCATGCGGTGCACTTAGTCCTTAATGTAGTTATGTATGTTACATGACACTAATGCGCACTTGTTCAGATTCTATGCATCCCATGCTACATAGGTATGAGGACAAGTCCTTAACCGTTCTTCATCTTGTAGGGTTCAATTTCTCGTCATGACTTAAACTACTACTGTAACTACGATAAGTATCCTAGAAGTTTATGAGTTACGAGCTCATGTCCAGACAGCCTGGAGGGGAATCCCACGTCATGTCACGATGAATCGTGAAGAACCTATGGACAATTCAGCCTCCGTCATGGGACATGACACCACCCGCAGTCACCTAACACCCCACGAGCATCTCCTGTGGTACGAACTCCTGGAGACATATCTACGTCATGACACGATGCATCGTGTAGAGAGCCTATGAATATTCTTATACCGTAGTTCCGAGGCCCTCATACTCGTGTTTTTCTTACTTTCATCACATCTTCACTATGTGTCTAGTCCTTAGTTATGTGAATCATGAACAAAATCAATTCTTTAGAGTCAACCCTTCCACTATACTGGTCTTAACCACTTATATAACGCTATCAAATCTTGGTCTTTTCATTTCAAATTTCATTTCAACATATTTCTTTCCAATGCCGGTACGAGGCTTAGCTACACTCTAGTTCTCAATTTCACTTCATAATCACAAAATTTGAGTCTTCATACTCATAAGTTCTTTTTCACAATTAACATGATTTCCATTCTTTTCTATGAATCAAATCTCATATATAAGGTTCAATTTTTATTCATGTATTTCATACTCAAAATTTTATTTCAATACATCCATTAGATTCACATACTAGTACTTCTTTCTTTTACCTAATTCAATCCACAAAGTTGTATTTTTCATCTATTTTTAGAGTGCACACAAAACCCAAAATAGATGAATAAAAATCCATAATCAACACACTTAAATATTCCTCCATTCAAAATTTCTCTTTTACAACTTAATAAAATTTTCTCATGGAAAATAATCACTTTTCATATTTATACAAATGTCAATTTCATGCAAGTCTACTCAATTTTCACTTCTAAGTCACTTTTATTTTAGTCAAATAATGCGCAAGTATTTTTCATAGAATCCACATATTTTTAGAAAAGTTATAGTATTTTTTTCGAATTTTTAAAAGTAAAAAAAAAATCAATTTTTAAACCCAAAAATCAAAATGTTTTAATCCTGCCGAAGCCAGGAATCGAACCCAAGACTTGAGACTAGCCGCCCGCCACCGAAAGCCAACTGGGCTAAGGCGCAACTACAATAAAGCAGGGGTTTTAATTGATAAGAGGTTTCGGTTTCAGTTTCAGTTTGGGTTTTATTCAAGAACAGAAAAAAATAAAAAGGGCAAAGCCCAGTTTCGAACCCAAGACCACAAGGGTTACCCGCAAGCTACAGTAATGCCCAAGCACCCGTTAACCAATTGGTCTAAGTGACCAGACTGATATAGTGTAGGGTTTTTAGGGGTTGAAGTCCGAGGCTCGGTTATTTCGAATTCTTCTCAAATGAGTGTTTTGAAGTCCTTTCTTCTTCTCCAAATTAATTCAAAAACTCCAGAATTCATTTTCTATATAATTACAGTAGTCCAGTAAATTAAAATTTCATTTTTGATGCAAAAGCATAATTTTTGCCCTTTACTTGTATTTTACTATTTAATTTCAATTTTAGAGACAACAAGCATATTCTTTCTACAAATTTGCATTTTAAAAAAATTTCATAGATCACTTATGTTAATTTTGTTACCACTAAACAATTATTTGAGTAATAAATTCCCTTTTTATTTTTCATGCCATTTAACCATCCAACAATCAAATTCACATTTTTCCATAATTCTTCTTTCAATTATTTAACATACAAGCATATCTGTTTAATCTAGCACATAACAACCAAATAGAGCATGGTAGCATTGTAAATTCTAAACTAACAATCACAATTTTTGCAATGAATTAACATTCTTTTAACATACATTCCTACAAATGTCAATTTGTCTCATTTTCACATCACATGGCTAGATTAGTTATAGTTTCTTCTTAATCTTATCAAACATACCCTAGCAGGATGTCTAATTAGAAGTTTGAGAGAACCACCCACCTACAATGGAGATAAAACACACAAAATTTTCTAGGGATCTCCTAGAATGAACAAGAAAAGCCGTCTCCTCCAAGTTTGAGCCACCAAGTTGCTTCTCCTCCTAGCTTGATGATGATGGAACTTCTTCTTGCTCCTAGGGAATGGGCCGGCCAACTATAGGTAAGGGAACACACACAAATTTGCCACTCAATCTTTCAAATTCACAAACTCCTCAATCTTTTGTCTCACTAACTTGTATTTCTTTTCTCTCTTTTTTTTCAATTTTAGGTGCAAGGATAACTAGTGTAGGGGGGGGGGGGGGGGGATTTATACAAATTTTTATGGTAAATGGAAGGCTAAGATGAGATCATATGGTTAAGGATCAAGGGCCAAGATGAAGTAGGGAGTTGTAATAACTTTCCATGATGAAGTAACCACCCGACTATCTCATCCACTCTCCCTCTTTCCCATGCACAATCCGGCCAACTATAAGAGTGTGCATATTGCACATGCTAGTGCATGCACGTGCCATTATAGTGTCCCCCATTTACAAATTTGTTCATGTGAAAAAATTAATTGTTCATGAAATAAGTCTACACTACAAGTTAGGCTATTTAAAAGAGGATTAAGTTAAATCGGCTCACTAATGGGCCAATTAACCAAGGGTTCTACTAATTAATTTTATTAATTAAATAAGAATGGGCTAAAATAGACAAATTGGCCTAGAGTTTAATTAGGCTTTTTTTTTTATAAAAAAAAGTCTTTTGGAAAATAAAGAGAACAATTTCTTGTTCATACTATAAAGAAATTTTTCATATATATAAAATGAATTATACATATGAAATTATATGTGCAAAACACATAAAATCACAAACTCTTCATTAATAAAATTTAGGGTGTTACACATTTCTCTTTAAATTTGAAATTTATGCTTTCTTGTCCTTAAGAATAGTCCATTCAAAAATGAATATTTAATTCTGGAAAATTGAGTTTATATTTACTCCATAAACATAGATCATGTCACCAAATTTATAATCCATTTGCACAAAAATTGAAGCTCTAAATCATCAATAAACTAAAATTCATTTTTTTTATAAAATCTGAAACTTGCAACTCTAGAACGTGATCAACAAATCACTTAAAACCACACATTCTTGCCACATATAATCATATACATACATACCCATATCCACCCTAGGGTTTGCAACCCTAGTGCATCATCAAAACCCTCCACACACACCAATACCCCGACCATTAAACTAGGCTGAAACCCTAGCACACAACAAACCTAGGTTTGCACAGTGCTCAGGTTGGCACTGTGCAACCCCCGGGTACTGTATAAACCCAGCAACACGAAATCCTAACCCCTAGGGTTAGCCGCCAAACCCTAACCCTAGTTGCCAAAAGCCTTTTGCACTCAAAACTTAATTATTTTGTATGTATAAACACACTACTTCATACCCCAACCAATTACAATTCAATTTATAAAAACTTTACTCAATAAAATAGTGAATTAAATATAAAGATCTCATCTTTAATTGATCAACATGAATTTTAAGAACATATGACAAGTTCTAATCATTTACAATAATTTATGGGTTCATTAAATCAATTTCCATAAATCAACACATGATCTTTCATGCACAATGATATTCATTACTCAAGAACAAACCAAATAAGATCACCATGCATTCAAGAATTAATTTTTATCTCATTTATCAATCAAACTTCATCTAACTATCAATCTCTACAGTATCTCATAACAAACATCACATTCATGCTAGATCACAATCATATATTAATAAAAATCAACCCTAGAATGGTACTACAACATTCATGAAGAAAATAGACATACAAGAGAGTTAGAGAGACACTCACGTGTTGAAGAAATTGATACAAAGTAGAAGTCATATTCTCCAAGCAATAAATCACCTCTCCAAGCCAAAAAAATCACACAAATTTTCAAAAATGTTCAAGAGAGGGGAGGCTGAAATCCACTTCCTATAAATGAGGCTGGGATTTCTTAGGGTTCCCTTGTGGAATTTTTACAAATAAAACCCCAGAATTCACTATTTGCATAAATCAATTATTTAGGGAATCAAATATTGTTACAATCCATATATGATTTGTTTCCCACAAAACCCTTTCATAATTGGCCAGCTAAAATATCAGAAATTCAAGTTGATAAATTTAATTTTTGGGCTTTTTATTGGCCCAAAATGATTTCTTTTGAAACTAAATTCTTTTATCAAAACAATTTTAAAAGTAGGATTTTTCATGTCCAAAAATTCTCAAAAATTAAAATTATATCCAATTTAATTAAGAGAATTAATTTATCAACTCAAAATTTTAAAAATTACATTTCAAAAATATTTGCACGTGTTTGGCACGTGTAAAACGATAATTTCTCAGAAATTCAAGATTATTAAATTAACTATTTAGAAAATTATTTATTAATTCTAAGTAGCATATTTAAATTTCTGGGGCATTACAATAGATAGTCCTATGTTATTTTTTATACAAGTTTTTTTGTTGTTGTTCATACATACACCATCATAAATATACAAGTTTTGTACATGATTTTGCTGTTTATGCTTAGGCTGCTGCGGCTAATGTTTAGGCTGCTGCTGCTTATGCTTAGACTACTACTGAAGTAACTGCTGCTGAAGTTGCGGCTATAGCTTATGCTTTTGCTGCTACTGAAGCTTTTGGTGCTGCTAAAGCTTTTGGTGCTGCTGCTGAAGCTTTTGCTACTGCAATTTGAGGTCAATGCTTCTGCTACTGTTGTTCATACATACACCATCATAAATATACAATTTTAATTTCGCTTAAGCTTTTGTGTGCATCAATGAGATGATGTTTGATTTTGCTAAAGCTTTTGCTGTTCATACATACACTCATTTTTTCTTTTGGTAGCTTCATAAATGTGTCTTAATTGCTTATTTATTGAAATGTGTATCACTGAAACACTGAGCCTATTTTGACATCAAATATAATTATGTTGAGACTTTGTATCACTGCAATTTTTCACTTTACTATTTTGGTATCAGCATCAATGAGACTTGTACAGTGAATGGCTGATTTTTTATTTTTCTTTAGTTCATAATTGGAGTAATTGAGTTCAATGAAACCCAGCTAATCTTTTGGCAGCTTCTTCATTGATTTTTTGGTTTTTTTTTAATGTGTATCACTGAAACATTGAGCCTATTTTGGCAACTTGTTCATGGGTTTATGCAATTTTTAAAGGTGTATCAATGAACATCTTTTAATGGTTATTAGACTTGAACATGAGTAATTGCCAAATACTGCACATATTTTGAAAGGTGTTCTTTGGGACTACTATATATAGCCAGCAGTAGCAATGTGTTGGACATCATGTTTCTATTGACCATGATTCTAAAAAAAGATAGGAAGAAGATGAAGAAGAGTATGTACTCTCACTGCTGGAGATAGATACATGTCCATATTAGTCTACAATACATGTTGGGTTTCCCTCAATGGGTAGGGAAAGCTGCTGCCTATGACTCTTTTCTTCCTTCTCTTGAATACATAAGTAGCTCTTCTCCTCCCTTCATACACTTTCATCCACCACCGGCATCATAATGTATTCATGCTACTTTTCAACTTCTTGATATGCACCCCTCACAATCATGCAACAAATAGCATGAATATGAGGAGTTCATGTGTCACGCCCCGCTTCCCATTCTACGAGAACATAGGCACGAAACTGAGGCCCAGCGAATGATATAAGTATGCCAACTCATATCATCCATAAACTGTACAATACCAAGTAACTCAACAGTACAATAATAATCACATAAACAAGAATATAGTGCAATAACCAGGATCTGAAATACAAGTACTTACCAACTAGCCAGAGAATATGCAGTGCAGTAACAGTTTGACGAGTTCTCTCAATAACCCATCGTCTGTACCTATACAACTTAACTCAAAGAAAGACAAATGGAGTACCCGTTAGAGCAAGTTGCGGGCCACAAGTAGTACAAGCAAAAAGGTACAAGAACGAAAATATAATAAAGAACAAGAACCAAGATATAACAAGGAACAACGACAAGAATCAAGGAATATGAATAAAACGAAGTCAAGTGTGATACAAATAACTATAAACATATGAACAGAAAGACAACAACTTGCAACTGGAAAACATGTAACGAAAATGGGTTCATGAAAACTTCTGAATCAAAACCATGTGACTTCTAAATCAAAATCAGGTAACCAAATCATGTAACTTGTAACGAAATCAGAAAACTGGCAGACAAAATCATGCATGTGCTTAGTGTCAACTTAAGTCTATTCATTTAACTTAGTCCTGTCTAATGTAGCACTTCATGCGTCCCATTTATTTACCACATGGTTGCTACATAAAATCAAGTTACATTTAGATTTCTTAGTAGATTCTATAGGGCCGTGATCTCAGGCATCATGTAGTGGTGCACCATATCAAGTAATCATATTAACCAAATCATATCGAGTAACCCAAATTATCCAAATGTAATCCAAATCATGTCATGTAACCAAATTAGGTGCCATAATTATGGAAAACATGGGCCCCCTACCCAGTACACTTTTCTATATTGTCCACTACTAGATCTTTTCCTTAACCCCGACTTGTTACTTTTTATTACAAAATAAACATGATCAAGAGATAAAAAGAACAAAATCGGGACAAGACAAGGACGTATCAAGAGCTTATATGATGCAAGGAACATATTCTAAATCACAAAATACAAGAAACAACATACAAATATTTAAACATAGCAAAATATCAATTCTGGATAGCAAGACGTTACTGTACAAAAACTGAGATTCCCGCTATCACAGGAATGCAAATCTGGATCCGTCAGAAAATCTAGAAACTAGACTCTCTTATGTTTCCAGTGCATATAAACAAGATACATAAAGGTTGTAGAAACTAGTGTCAAAATAGTAAACTATACAGAATTCGTGTTCAGCCAGAATTTATAAAATTGTGTTTAGAAACATGAAACAGGTCTGAAACTTCATCAATTAATTCCAAAAAATTTTGGGAAGGTCCTCTAGTGTGTCTAGTATCTGCATGCAAAATTTCAAGTCATTATCTTACAGTTAGCATAGTTAATTTAATTCGTCAAACAAAGTGACACAGCAAATTTTTGAATTTGAAATCTCAGACATAGCAGCACCAAAACTGTGATAAATCACAAACCATAACTCGGAATTCAATTCCTTCAAAAGGTTAGTCAACTAGACATCTGGGGCTACATTTCATGTTTAGAAATCAAGTCAATATTATGATGTTATCAAGGTTGGAACAGTAGACCAAAAATGGGACAACAGCAAACAAGGATATTTTTGCATGAAGTGTATTATAATTATACTAGTTGTGAAATGAATATATGTCAACAAAAAATTGTGACTCTTATGATTATGGAATTGATAAATATTCCAACGAGTGAAATGAAACCATCAAATGATAAGACAGAGGAGTCACAACTACAATCTACTTGCGATATTTATGCTTGAATGAGGAACAAAAAAATTCATACAAGTACTTGCCTTGGTGGAGACGATGATCGGAAGAGGTGCAGGTGGTGGTGGATGCCGGTGTGACAAGGCCACTTTTAGGAGAGGGAGAGCAGAAGAGCGAGGGCGGAGCGCAAGGAGGATGCAGGGGTGAAGGCTCGACGGCAATGGGGGAGAAGCATTCGGGAGGAAGAAGATGCATCGGGGGGGATAGGCGGCTGGGTTTAATTATGAGGGTGATTAGGGTTTTTTTAACAGGGATTATATATAGAGAGTACTTAGGGTAAGGGTTAGACAGTGGGTATGGGTATTGGTTTAGATCTAATAGATAATGGGTTTGGGTTTAAAAAATCAATAGAAAAATAAAATAACCAATAAAATATTATTTATAATAAAATGTAATTTGCATTACAATATAGAATTTGTTTTGAAATGACTACAAATATAATTAACAAATAGAAATGGATTTTTAATAAGCAATCGAAAGTAATAATAATAATAATAATAATAACAATAATAATAATAATTACAATAACAATAATAGTAAAATAGATATAATAATAATAATAATAATAATAATAATTACAATAACAATAATAGTAAAAGAGATATAATAATAATAATAATAATAATAATAATAATAATAATAATAATAATAATAATAATAATAATAATAATAATATATATATATATATATATATATATATATATATATATATATATATATATGTCAAAATGGAATTCGAGTTTAAAATAATCTAAAACAGTAATAATATATAATATAAATAGTCGATCAATTAGAAATAGAAAATAAAGTTAGAATATACTATCATTCGAAGTAAATATAATTTTTGGTTCGAAAAGATTTTAATAAGAGGTCGAATTAAGAAAATAGAATGAATGTTTAATAGTTAAAATACAGAAAATGTTCAGAAAAATATTTAATTTTGGGAACGGGGGTTATCATGTCAAGAAGTTGTAAAATACTTTAAATACACTGTTACACCCACTTCTTTATCAACCCCCAAACCAGAGAATTGTTGTCTCTGTCTAATGGTGGTGAATAAAAGTGTATGCAAAGAGGAGAACTCCTACTTATACATTCAAAAAGAGGTAGAGTCAGTATTCCTCCCTACCACTGAGAAGAAACTCAGCATGTTTTTGTATACTAAAGTAATTGCTCCCTCTACTAATGTCTGGTTAACGTGTCAAAAATTATTTTGTAATAGCAATTGACTTCAGTAATGTATGCATTGTATGTTTGTTCAATCTAAAGTAATCAGATTGTAATGTATGCAATACTGTACTAGTGTAATGTGTTCAATCTATATTTTAATTTTTCTGTACATGTTATTTTGATGTCCAAAAGTGTACATTCAAAATCAAGCAATATAATGCAAATTCAAAATCAAGCAATATAAAGCACTAAAATGTATCAAATATACTTAACAGCACAAAAAACCTAGCTCAACATAATAACATTGTTCAATTGCAACAAATCTAAATTCTAACTCAACCCTTAACAATCTCAAATTCAACCATAAATTGAAGGAAATTGTCACGCCCTGCCTTCCGTTATACGGAAACACAGGCACATAACTAAGGCCCAATGAATGATATAAGTGTACCAACTCATATCATTCATAAGCTGTACAATATCAGTAAGTTCAACATTACAATAATAATAATCACATGAACAAGAATATAATACAGAAACCAATATCTTGGATACGAGAACATATAAAAGTCCAAAAATATACAATACAGTAAACAGTTCACCAAGATCCTTCAATATCCCATCATCTGTACCTGTATAAACATTAACTTAAAGAAAGGAGGGAGTATCCGTTAGAGCAAGCTTCGGGCGCAAGTAGTAGCAAGTAGTAAAACAAGAAAGTACGATATAACAAGGAACAAGGAACAAGGAACAATAGGATCAAGTACGATACAAGAATACGTGTAAACTTGTAACTGGAAAT
Source organism: Hemerocallis citrina (assembly GCA_017893485.1). Classification (NCBI taxonomy): domain Eukaryota; kingdom Viridiplantae; phylum Streptophyta; class Magnoliopsida; order Asparagales; family Asphodelaceae; genus Hemerocallis; species Hemerocallis citrina. The sequence continues at coordinate 209,992,026 of CM030364.1, read as the reverse complement.
GAGAAACATGTATACAAGACTTCAATGTATATTCAATCGATAACAAGGAATCATGTAACGTGAAACATGTCATGTAAATGAGAATCATGCAACTTGTAAACGGGAATCATGTGACTTGTAAACAAGAATCATGTAAACTGGAATAAGGAATCATGTAACTTGTAAACTGGAATCATCACGTGCTCAGTGTTAATCTTAAGTCTATCAATCTTTTTTCAGTCATATCTAATGCATGCAATCTTGTCTCCCATACCAAAGGTTCGAGTTCATACAATCAAGTAAACGTTTAGACTCTAATGGTGAACTCTATAGGATTATGTACTCGGGTATTGCAGTGACGGTAATAGAAATCATATCATGTAACGTGTAACCAGGAATCATATCATTCAAGTAACCATATATGGAGTCATTATTACGGAAAATACAGGTCCCCTTCCGAGTACACTCTCTTACAATGTCCACTACTAGGTCTTTCCCTTTATTACCCCCGGCTTGTTACTCTTTTATTACAATTAAATATGAACGTGCAGTAATGAGAATGGATATAAGGACATGATCAAGGAGTATAAAGTCTATGTAATGCATGGTAAACATTTCAATTCAATACATGCGAAGATTAAGCATGTTACTAATTATGAGCATGCAATTATAATTCTGGACCGCAATACGTTGTTGTGCAAAAACTAGTTTTCCCGTTGCTAAAGGAAAGCGAATTAGGTTCTGTTAGGAGTTCCAGAAACTAGACTCCCGGCCGGTTCCAACTCATATTCACACAACATATTCCAATCACAGCAGTTAGGTTTATCATCCGGTTCTTTACTGGTCTAGTGTTTACGCAGCAGGTCAATGATAAGTTTTTATATAAATAAACCGACTGAAAACTCATTTAAAAATCTTATAAAAACCATAATCTAGTTCTTAACATTGTTCAGTAACAATACGATTAATCTCAGGTCTTAAATCTTAATTTAATCTACTATTTTAATTAATTAAACATGGTAATGTATTTTCAAACTGTATTATGGAATTCAGATGTTACACCACGAGAATCTGAATATCCTACAATCTGTTAATCGAATTGCAAAACCATCAGATGGTTTGGATTTCAGACATAGAAGGCTACAACTTTCATTTTTAAGGTTCTAATTTATATTATCAGTAACTATGTCATAATCTCACTGCAAGTCGGAGTAACCAGCAGGACAGCAATATAATAATTGTAATTGTAATGATTGTGATTTACAAACATGTAGTTTAATATCTAGAAATGAACATACATTTGCATCTTGTAATTAGAATGGGCTCCTATTGTTAACATGATGAGAGTTATTATTTCTACGATATTAAACTACGGACAAAACAATAATATTACATAAACAAAAATTCCTTCAAATCACTATATTTATCTTTATACCCATATTCATATATGTGTCTAGTTCGTGTTCATGCAATGTATATGGTGACAATGAAATCTACGATTTTATGATGGTTATTGAATCAACGGATGCAACTGGAATGATTCAATACAATATATAATGGTTGGTTTAAACATGAAAGATCACAAGCATGCAACGATATTATAGTTCAACAATTTAGATCTACAAGGATATTTTCATGAACATGGACGATAAACGGACTTCAAGATATGATGGTCAATTACAGATACTAATTGTGAGAGGTCAAAGAAAGTGCTTTCACAAGAATAATAAGGGTGTACAAGAGACACTTACCTTATTACAAAGATTACAACGAGGCAACGAAAGTGACTACAATGCACAACGACAGCATGAGCAAGTGTAACCCTCGTTTTTGCCAATACGTATTTTCTGTGTATTTTCGGTATTTCGATTTTTGTAAATAATTTTTTCGCTTTTAAATTCTTTTCATTAAGATTTATTTTTGGATTCCCTAATAAAGTTAAATTTATTCATTAATGATATTTTTCGCTATCTTCAGTCGACTATATACTTTAATACAAGCCTATTTATATTCTGTACGGTATTTAACCCAAATCTTGTTATTATTATTATTATAATAATAATAATAATAATTATTATTATTATTATTATTATTATTATTATGATTTTATTATTACTTTTATTATTATTAGAGCATGAAGTTTAATTACATTATTTGATTCATTGTACTATTGTATTACTATTTATTATAATTGATTTAATTATTTATTTTTAATCTAAATCCTAATTTTTTTCCCTATTGGATTTAAACCCGTTAATTGATTATTATCCAAATCCTATAACTTATTTTCTTATTGGATTTTTAAACCCAATACCCAATAGCCCAATACCCTATTTAACCCTATATATAAACTCTACCTAACCCTACCCTACTTTAACCTACCCCCCTTACTGTTCTACCCCGCCGCTCTAACCTTTCTCCTTCCTCCCGCTCACCTCCAGAGCTCCGAAACCCATCTAGACCCTTCCCGTCCTCCAGTCACCATCTTCTCGACCCACTACCTTCCCCTCCTCGTCATCGGTGCCCTCTCACCCAACCACCGACGAACCACTCCTCCCATCATCGAGCCTTCCAAACCCTTCGAACCCATCATCGCCATTGCCCTCATCGCCATCTTCTCCACCCCGATCCTGTTCATCCTCCACCTCATCCTCATCACCTCCCCTTGCCGACCTTTCCTCTGTTTCGAATTGAAACAGAGCATCTCTCCACCCGCTCATCATCATCCTCCTTCGAACCCATTACCCTCATTGACCACCGAAACCCGTTACCCATCGCCTTGTCCTCTTCCTCGTCATCATCCCCCACCACTGCATCCCCTCCGTCGCCTTGCCATTGCCGAAGCCCCTGAGCTCTGCAATTGCTATCACTTCCCCTGTTTCCCTCTCAAAAAATAGAGCCTCATCTTCCTCCCATCGCTGTTGCCGCCCTCTATCGACTACCCCTAGTCGAGGCCCTCGACACTACCGCCGCCTCACCGCCGTAGCCACAGTCGAAGCCTTCCGCCACTGCCATTATTTGATCGGGGGGGGGGGATTGGTCTTCAAATCTCAGTCATTCGATCTCCTTGCGATCGTCTCCATCATTAGATCAGATCAATCCTGACCATCTAATCCTTCCTCGTGATTCGGATCATGATCAGGGCACCGCAATCTGAACCGTTCGGTCTCTGATCATCTTGATCATCAGATCAGAGCAATCCTGGCCTTCCGATTTCCTTGTGATTTGGATCATCATCATCATCAAGTCAGATCATCTTCATCATCCGCTCCAGATCAGATCTGAGCCATCGATCACCTTCGGTCTTGATCTTTGATCTTGAGATTTTTCTTGATCTTGATCATCATCAAGATCCGTGCTGGATCTGATCCATCTGATCTCAATCATCGATCAACGGCCTCATCCAATCAATGCAAGTATCTTCTTGTACAATTCGTTGTTTTAGTACAAGCTTTTATTTGAAAATACCGCAAGTAGATCGTAGTTGTGACTCACCTTTGGCTATCGTTAATGATCTTATTTTTACTCGTTGTCATCCTTATAAATTCCATGATCATAAGAGTCACAATCTTTCGTTGATATATTCATTTCACAACTAGTTAGATCTATTTTATCATCTAATTATTTGAACACATGAAATTAAGAATCACCTTGACTTACAGATATATGTTTGTATGATACATGTGTTGATTTTGCTCTCTTTCGAGTTGAGAATATCCATGGGCGCTTTGATGCTTGTGAACACCTAATTTGTATCACACACTAATTTAGACTCATAATAATTATCAATCATGAAACTTTTCATATAAAAGAAACCACTTATGTTGTTCCTATTTTTGCCTGCTGTTTCGACCCTGATAACGTCAGAATCTTGACTTGAGTTCTAAACATGAAATGTATCCCCAGATGTCTAGTTTACTAACCTTTTGATGGAATTAAATTCCGAGTTATAGTTTGTGAATTACCACTATTTTAGTGCTGATGTGTCTGAAATTGCAGATTGATAAATTTGCTGTGTCACTTTGTTTTTCAATTTAAATTGACTATGCTACCTATAAGATAATGAATTGAAATTTTTTAATCTGATACTAGACACACAAGAGAACCTTCCCTAATTTTACAAGAATTAATTGATGAAGTTTCAGACCTGTTTCATGTTCCTAAACACAATTTTAAAAATTATGGCTGAACACGCATTCTCTGTAGTTTACTATTTTGACACCAGGTTCGACAACTTCTTTGTATCTTGTTTATATGCGCTGGAACCAGCACAGAGTCTAGTTTCTAAATTTTTTGACGGATCCAGATTTTCATTCCGGTAGGAACAGGAATCTCAGTTTTGGTACACAACATCCTGCTGTCCAGAATTGGAATTCTCGTCGTTTTTGATAATTATAATTTTTTTGACACTCTAAGATGCTTTCTACCTTGCCAGAACTTGTTCCCTCATTTTCTATCATGTTTACTTGTCCTGTTTTGCACACTTTCATGCATTCTTGATAATAATAATAAATAACAAGCCGGAATTTAAGGGAAAGACCGTAGTAGTGGACAATATAGGTAAGTGTGCTCGGAAGGGGGCCCGTATTTCCCATTACTTGGTTCATGAACTTGTTGTAACATTAGTGTATTCATGAACCCATTACTTGGTTCATGAACTTGCTGTATCTTTAGTGCATTTATGAACCCATTGCTTGGTTCATGAACTTGTTGTATCATTAGTGTATTCATGAACCCATTGCTTGGTTCATGAACTTGTTATATTGTTAGTGCATTCACGAACTGGCTACTTGGTTCGTGAACTTGTTAAACATTATTGCATTCATGAACCTGCTTGCTTGATACTCGATGCCTGAGTACACAGCCCTATAAAATCCACCACTAAGCCTAAAACGTAACTTGTTTGTATGTAGCAACTATGTGGTAAATAATTGGGACGCATGAAGTGCTACCTAGATAGAATTAAACAATAGACTTAAGAATCACATGTTACTTGTACACACTTGTTTCTTGTCCTGCTTGACACTTGATACCTATTACAAATTTGTTTGTCACTTTTTATTTGATCCTGTTACTTGATTCGTTTTACTTGCTTACTAGTCTCTTTGATCTTCATTACTTGTTGCATCCCTATCATGTCATGTTTTATATTCTTGATTCTAAATCTTTGTTTCATACTTTCTTGCACTTGTTTCGATACCCGTTGCTTGTACTACTTGCGGCCCGTAACTTGCACTAACAGGCATCTGTCTCTTGTTTCTCTATTTTCTTCCACATGTTAAAATACAGGTTTTGGAGATTAGCTGCCTGCAGGAGATGGTGAGCAAACATTCTAGGCATCTCCTGGGGAATCTTGCTTTAGTTTTATATGTTTTGAGTTTAATAAATTCTTGTTGCTACTTGAAAATTGTAACGGGCTTATTGTCCCGAAGTTTTACTTTTGATCCAGATCTTGTATTTAGTTGAGAAATTTATATTTGTTTCAAATAATTTCTGTTAATTAATAATTTGTTTCATGCATGCGTGGTTGTATATTTTGTTATATTTCCTGTTATGCTGGTTGAGTCGATCCTTTCAACTTATGAATGATGAATATCATTCGTTGGGCTTTATCACGTACTCGTATTCTGTATTCCTTTTGGAAAGTGGGGCGTGAAAGCAAAAGTGCGATGAACGACGGTGGCAACAATACAATGAACGCAACAATGGTGGGGAGACGACAGCAACGGCGGGTGCGGTGCCTGTTCGGTGGGCCCTGCATGAGTTGTTGCGTTGTTGTCGATGTTCGGCTTGTGGGGAGGCAGAAAGGAGGTGCCGGTGGTGCTAAGGTGTTGAGGAAGCAATCGTGGTGGCAAGGAAGTGGCTGGCTATCGGAGGAAGGAGCAGCAGTCAGGTGTCGGTATGAGAGCAGCAAGTTGTATCTACTGCTCAAAGTTGGCTTTGGGTGGAGAAGGGGTGCAGGGGTTGAAGGTGAAGGTCGAAAGAAGGAGTAGCAACTTCGAGGATGTAGGCAATCGGGTTATGGAGACTTTAGGCGATGGCGTTGGGGTGCAACTCAGGTGTGGGTGCAGCAAGGGTCGGATGGGAGGTGGTCGCAGCGTCGGGTTTCGATGGAGGTTTCAATGGAGTTGCCGGCTGCAATAGGTGGTGGCCAGCAGGAGAAGCAGTGAAGGGCATTAGAGAAGGTTGCGGTGTTTGGCAGTGGAGTGCAGTCGGGGTTTTAGGGAGGTGCTCAAGTGCATTCGAATGAGGAAGAAGAGGGAGTACTTCATGGAGGTTGGGGCTTCAACAGAGTTTGGAGGGACTGTCGGGGTGGCAGTGGACTTGCCGACGATGGTTGTTCAAGGTGATGAGAGAGGAGTTGTGGGTTGATGCAACGGCAGATGGTCGCAGTCGGATTGAGGGGATGTTTGTTAATGACGAGGTAGTAGAGAATGTCGAATGCGATGTTGAAGGAGGTCGGTTGTGATAGGTTGAAAGTTGGGAGTTGAAGATGATGGAGATGGGGTCTGTTTTGGAAGGCTTGGCTGACCGGGTGTAGAAGAAGAAGAGATGAGAGAAGATAAATGAGTTAAGGAGGGTGAATTTGTGAAATTAATTGGGGGTTTAATCATAGTAATGAGGTAGTGGATGTCGGTTACGGGAAGGAGGAGAAGAAGCGGCAGGGGTTGTTTAAAGGGGAGTAATTAGTGAGGGATAGTTAGGAGACAATGGGGATTAGATCATGGGTTAGGTTAGCTGGAGATTAAGGGGGAAAGTGGAGCTTAATTAGGAAGTTCGGGTTTTGTTTAATGGGTTGCGGGTAGAGATTAGGGTATGAACTTGAATTCACAAAATAAATAAGCTTGAGTTGGGCTCACCAGAATAAATAGATAATAATAGTATAGAATGGATTATGAATGTTGGCTTTAACAAATTAATTGAATGTGCAAATGTGTTCAAAGAATAGTAAAATTTATAAACAAGCGAAATACAAGTATACAATTTTTTTTTATATATAAACGTAAACAGAGGTTACAAAAATATACTACGACCATCAACAATAATCAACAATTAAGAGTATTTCTACAATCAGAACCCAAAATTTATATAAATAACCCATAAAGACTAAGAAACAAGTTCATACTTATGCAAATATGTGACATTCCCCACATCTTTTGAAGCATCTGCTGCCTTGCCGCCACCACCTGCGGCAGCGTCTAACGTGCCGCCGCCCACATTGCCACCCTCACCCCAGCCCCAGCCCCCTCCCTTTGATCGAACCCTCACTCTGCCTCTTTTTCAAAGCGGGAAATAGGAGATAGGAAGATATGAGTAAAGAGCCATAGGTAAAAATGTAAATGTAAATTTACCCTATATCTGTTAATAATTTAATGAAAGTGGACAGCAGGTGCCTATAGGTCCAATTTTAAAAGTTTTTTTGGGTACTTTTGGGGAATTACTATAAATTCAGGTATATATAGGGTATTGACACTAACTTTAGGTGCCAGTAGGTCATATATATTTATATACATCTTTGATACTTTAATTTTGAAAAAGCTATTTTATGAAAACGGTGTACCAACTAATTATCTGTTTTCGAAAATCACAAAAAACTATATAATTTTTTTAAAAAAACTAAGTTTAAAATGAATTTTCAAAACAACGAACCGAACGCAGCCATAGCATCTTGAAGGGGATTCTCTCCTTGTTGTCAACCAGATATTGGGTTATGCGGATATAGATTCTATTCATCAACATGGATTTTCAAAATCGATGATGCATATCTTCTGCCAGAAGAATTTTTGTGTGGATCATCTAGCCAAAAGTGGAAAATAAACTTCAACTGATTTTGTACTGGTTTTTAATACTGATGTTGAGCTAAGCCAATTAAAAATCGTCTAACGAATAATGAAAGAGGTGGGGGGAGAGAGAGAGAGAGAGAGAGAGAGAGAGAGAGAGAGAGAGTGGGCGACTTGGGAGAAGAGAAAATATTTTCCCAATATACTTCTCACCCCACGCCAACCTTTTCATCATCATCCACTTTGTACCTCTTCACATTTCCCACCAACCCCAAATTCAAAACCAAAACTAGTTCTCCTACTCCCTTCATCTTGCCAATTAAAAACCAAGATCGTATTTCCAACCTATCCCACGACCCAACCTTTATCCTAAAACCACAACCCAAAACCCTAGATCTGCAAGGACAATAGAAAAAAGATGCATGAAATGTGGAGAGGGCAGCCACTTAGCGGCGACATGCAGGAAGTTCCGCTTTCACAGCTTCAACTGCAAAAATTTGGTCACACGGTCAGGGATTGCTTGTTCTTCAATCGACAGGAAAACCTTGAAGTTAAGGGGATTCATAACTCGAACTTGGCTGAAAATGTTATGGTGTTGCATGCAAGAGCCTTCCTTCACCTCACCAACCCTAAGTCCTCGCCAGTGACGAAGGACGTAGAATGTGTCATAACCTTTGAATGATAGGGTCAGGGTTAGTGGTGGAGGCTTAATAAGTAGGTAAGTGGAAGGTGTATATCATGTTTAATTCCCCATAGTAGCGAGTGCGAACAAGGTGTTTGTAAAGGGTTTATTCAACTTATCTGGGGATAACAACAACCTTCAATCCTTGGTCAATGGACTACGGGGCAAAACTGAAGCTCAAATCAAGCTACATATGGATCAATATCCCCATGCTTCCTCCACATGTAGAATCAGACTTCACTGGAGTCTCTTCTGAAGCCCTTTGCAAAGCTTGTCACAATGGGGGTAAATTGTGAAAAACACCTCTGACCTATACGGTCAAAGTGACAAACTTACTAATCTATCGGTCAACACGGTAAATCCCCTAACTATGAATTCCAGTCAACACTTGTACGGAAACACTAAAAAAATATGTGAAATATTCAAATTGCCCATTACAATAATACACCATTAAAAAAAATGCCATCTCTCTCTCCCAAATGAAAATCAAAATCTAAAATCCAAAATTCTGTCGCTCTCCTCTACGATACGATTTGCTCCTTAAACCTTACATTCTGCACAAAATTTATCGTAGATTATGAAAGATTTTCCAATCTTGTAGATTTAAGTAGATATTTCCAATCTTGTATATTTAAGTAGATATTTCAATGATTTGCTCAGACTTTGGTTCTGAAGTTGTTGAGAAGTTGAAGTAATTCATTAGAAACCCTAGATTCTACAAGGATCTTGATGTTACTTCAAACTTTCTAGTAGATTCCAGAAACTTTTTCTGATTCGCTTAGATTTTCACTTTGAAGATGTTTGAAAGTGATACAATTCTTCTAAGAACTGTATCTTTTTGCGTATCAGTCCTTTTGTTTATGTATCAGTCCTCGAGAAATTATCTATCTTTTGAGGGGTTTATTTGCAAAGTTAGCGGTTGTTTTGTAATAAAGTCCACTGGCTTGTATATAGCCAACGACTACAGCTCACTCTTTTCTATATTTCGAAAATTTTGAGTATATAGACAACGACTACAGATGCTTTAACACAGCCATAGCAGCTTTTCTGGAAATGCTCATTTGCTTCCTCCAAGAGCCTGCTCTTCGCATCCTTGCACATCTTTATTTCTTCACTTACCTCAACAAGCACACTGACCAATCCGTCTATTTTCTAAAAATTTAAAATGCAAAGCTCAGTATCAAGAAATTAATAGAAACAAAAACAATACTGAAACTGGGTATATTGTTTCACAATCTGAGTTCGAGATATGTGTGCAGTGGCAGTGTAAAAAAGTTGTAATTAATACATCCGGAAATGTTTTAATTTAAAAGAAAATTTGTCTTTAATAGAAGCAAATCATGAAAAAAGATTGAACACTACTGAAATTTGTCTTGATCTAAAACTTGAACACTACCATTCTAAATAGATCCTAAACAACCTCAATTTCCGTGCAAAATATACAGCTTTTAACAAATTACTTTCAACTTTCAAACATCTTCAAATCAAAAATCTAAACGAATCAGATAAAAGATTCTAGAATCTGCTAGAAAGTTTGAAATAAACATCATGATCCTTGCAGAATCTAGGTTTCTAACGAATTACTTCAACTTCTTAACAACTTCATAACCAAAGTTTAAGCAAATCATCGAATTATCTACTTAAATCTACATTATCGGAAAATATTTCATAATCTACGAGAAATTTCATACATAATCTAGGGTTTGTGGAGCGAATCGTACCGTAGAGGAGAGCGACAGGTTTGGGGATTTTAATTTTGGAATTTAGATTAGCAATTGGGAGAGAGACAGATTTTAGGAGAAAGAGAGACAGTGATTTTTTTAAAAAGGTGTATTAATATGTGGGGTAATTTGGATATTTTACATATTTTTTAGGGTTTCAGTACATAAGTTAACTTCAATTCATAGTTGAGGGGGTTTATCGCGATGGCAGATAGAATATGGAGTTTTCTGCTTTGACCCCGTAGTTGATGGGTGTTTTTCACAATTAACCCATCACAATGAGCAAGGAGATGAGAAAGGTAGAGAGACAAGACAACAAGATCTGGTCCTGATCGAGGTTGAGGACATTACCCATATTCCCAATACTCTCATTGTCAAATATACGGTACCTTGGACCCTTGAAACATAGGTCTATGATGTTCCCATCCTCCTGCTTGGGCAACCTATTCTGGAGGAAGATGTAAAGAATGGAAAAATACAGTTGTTCACTACCAACAGCTCAAACGCAGAAGGAGGCCAGGGCAATTTCTGGCGCAATAAAGAATGGGAAAAGCTTCAAGCCAAAGAAAGCAAGGATGTTGGGTTAAATCCGATGGAAAAAGCTCCATCCCAGCCTGTGCCGACATTGGAAATGGTACAGCAACAACCAAATTTTGAAATTAAAATGCAAGGGAGGATCAGTGTCATGAAATCAGGGAAGGAAAGAAATTAGTTGCCAAATCAGTTGACCAGGATTTCGGAACAGATCCTATTTCCAAATCAGCCGACCCCAAAGATTATGCCCCCAAATCTGCCCCTGATGTTGGACATATCAATTCTTCCAACAGAAGGGCAGAGTATAATTTTTCCAAATGCAAGGATTTTTCAGCCAGCTTAAAAGGAAAATCAGAGGGATATATGCAATGGTTTAGGAGAAAAAAGTGGTTAACCTACCTACCACTTTATTTGAACAAATCAAGATTGCGATTGAAAGGCCCTAGCCCATAAAGTGAACAAGGAAATTTCCAATGAAATTTAATTCCCCACTTGACTCCTTTTCTCTGACCATGCTTAAAATCCAGGCCCATCCATAATTCATAGCAGCACCACCACATTCATCTGAATCCATTCGCATTCCCCCTGGTTTTGAAGATGTTGTACTTAAATCCAAGGCCAAGCGAAGCCAATCTGAAACTTCAAAGAGTTCACTGCACCCTATGTTTGGTGGTGCCTCCTCTATGAGAGCATTGGTGCAGAGGTGTGCTAAGAGAGCAGCTTCCTTAGCTAAGTGCAGGGAGAGATCTTCCAGCTCAAGTACACGAATCTACAATTCTTTTAAATTGTTGGCTAAAGAAGAACTCATAGAAATTACTCAGTCTTTGGTGGTGGTGTGTAACGCCCCGAATTCCAAATACGACCGAATTCGAAGTTCCACAGGATCTTTACACTTCACTTCATACAATTTTATAAGGAAATTTGAAATTTTTATAATACAACAGAGTCCTTTACAATTTCTTACACAGTGGAAGGTAAAATAAAATACAATAATAAAAAATTATACAATTGCAACATCTTTAACAAATAAATAAATCAACAGCAGCATATCAACTTTATATCTTCATGAAAATCCATCTCCTGCATATAAAATTGTGGGCACGTCAATTGCTTACAACTGACGAAATGTTATACTCGGCCATCCTCTCTATGCCCAAAATATAATGATTTTAATACTTTAACAAACCACAAACTTGAATATAAATAAAGTGTTAAATGTGACTACAATAAACATGTAAGTGTATGCAATGCCTTAATGCCTAATGCTGTTAAGTTACACTAAGATGACATTAATGCATACTTGTTCGGATTATATGCATCTCATACTATATAGGTCCGAGGGCAAGCACATACGTACTCCACATTAAAGGGTTCGATCCCACGCCATGACAACTACCCAGTAATAAAGCAAGGTTTAGATCATTCCACGAGTACGGATCCCAGTCCCGGAGTCCACTGCTCGACTGTTATAATGGACTCCTCATCCCGCAAGTGTCCTTCTAGTGTCGGTATACGTATATACATTGGAGTACGGCAAACTATTCGTCCGACTACGCATAGTCCCGGATTTAAAATAAAAGCTCAACCACAGTCTCGGAATCCACCGCCCGAATATATAGAGTGCCCCACTTATGTTTGCCCAAGTTTTACTACATCATCACTTATGTGCCTAGTTCTTAAGTTCAAGACATGAATAAATTATCATACCTAGATTTAGTCTTACCCCCTACCGGACTTAATCACAAATACCGAGATAGCTCTATGGCTATATCTCAAAAATATAACTCAAATCTTTTAATTCAACAATGCCGGTACCCGGAGTCTCACTAAACTCTAGATCACAACCTATTATGTACAAGAATCCACGAGTATTCATACCCTTCAATAATCATGTATTAACTCAATGTATTCATATCTTCAACTTATTCACAAATTAATCAATGTTTCATGAGTCATTTATTCATTCTCAATTCAAAATAAAACAATATCTCTTTTCATGAACATAGATTCATCCACTTTAAGTCTTATTAGCAATTTAAGCTCATATAATATATCTCAACCCACATCAAGTATTTCTCAAATCAAATAAGTGTATAATCTCTTAAAAAGAAATCCCTAACATGGCAAATATTTTTCTCTTCTTCTCAAAATAAAAATCATATCTTCAATTAAAATAATTTTGAAGTCAATAACTCATTTTCTATCTTAATGTCTCTTTTTATTTCTCAAAATATACTTGAAAAATTCTGAAACTATTCTTAATAAATTCTATATCTTTTTATAGAAATTTTAGATATTTTCCCCAAATTTTAATTGCATAAAAATCCCTTCAAAAAATATTAAAACACAAAAAAGCAAAAGAAGGACACCGAGTTTCGAACCCAAGCCCAGCCGCCAGCTACAGTAAGTGCCCAAACTCCACACCGAAAGCCACTAAGTCCAAGTGGACTTGGTGTCATAAGCCACATCGAAAACCCTAAATACACACTCTCGGGTTTCAGATTTAATTAATCGAAAACAAATAAAATGGGTCTAACAAGTTTCAAACCCATGACTTCCCAACCAACACAACAACTTATGGTGCACCGAGTAACCAATAAGTCCAAGTGCAATTACTGCTATCAAGTTACACTAATATGCTTGTGTTCAATCTTACTGTTATTCAATTTCCTTCACAAAACTCGATTTTCATTTGATTTAATCTTTCATTAGGCTGCAAATTATTTCATCAAGACTGAGTTTTACGTTCTAACAGTAACTCACAATTTAAAATTTGATATTTTGGGCAATAATCTAAATTTCAAATTATTTCTTCTCATTAATGGACATGAATTGTATTTTTTAAATTTAATCAAAATAGCAATTTTTTTTTATCTTACAACCACTTTATAAGACTTTATTTGTATCAACTTAAACTTCAATACATATTAATCTGGTTATAAAGGAAAACTCAACAATAGTCATATAAATTATCAAATTCGACATTCAAAATGTTAACAAGCATATAGTATGATTCATGACAGTAGTTCTTTTGTTTAATAATATTTTTTTTTCTAATTATCATGCTGGCAACTACCTTTCTTAATCACAACAAAAAATTACTACCATTCATAGCACATACAATAGCATGGATTCTATTCTACATTTAACACATCAAATTTAATCTATACTACACATTAATCATTTCTAGCATGTATTTTCTACATTTAGAAAGCACAAGATCACCCACCTCTTAAGAAGAACTTGCAAAAATTAAGAGACACAACTCCTAGAAAACTCCTAGAGAAACTCTGATTTGTCTCCTCGAATTCTGTGCACCAAGAAAAGCACAACCTCCTCTCGACCAAGCACAGTAACACCATCTCAATTTCGGCAATATACAACAAGAGCATCTTCTTCTCTTCATATATATATATATATATATATATATATATATATATATATATAAGTCTTCCGTTGTGCACCACCTATAGTGCACACAGCGTGTGCACTCGGCCTTCCTGCTTTCGTATGGACGATCTAAATCGTTCAAATTGATCTACACATCTAAATTAGTCTAAATATGTAAATTCAAATCATTTGAAATTCATTTGCCCATCCATCATGTGACTATAAAAAATAATGATTTTCAGCCATACAATTTTGTAACATTTCAATGGATGGGCAAATGAATTTCAAATGATTTGATTTTACATATTTAGACTAATTTAGATGTGTAGATCAATGTGAACGGTTCGGATCGTCAACACGAAGGCGGGAAGGCCGAGTGCACACACCGTGTGCACCATAGGTGGTGCACAACGGAAGACTTCCCTATATATATATATATATATATATATATAACACAAAGAAAGCTATCAAGTGGTATATATAATAAAACACAAAGAAAGCTATCAAGTGGTGGTTCTCCTTCATTCTCCTCAAAAATCAAAGGCCCAGATCTAATCTTACAAAACATATTTTCCCTCCAAAAGTTTCCTCCAAAACTCAAATTCAAATTCTCCACCCAAAACAACACCTATATTTATTTAAAAAAAATTCTCCTCTCTCCCTCCATCTTATATTCAAAAAATAAAGAAAATAAAAGTTTTTAATTTTTTTTTTTAAAATAAAAAATTTTAAAACTAAAAAAGTTAAAAATTAAAAAGCTTTAAAAATGGTTCAAAAAAATCAAAAAAATTATATAATATGTTTTTTGCTGAACCCCAAAAGTTTCACATATAATATGTTTGCTACTTTAATTAATTTGTTTGACTTCCAAAACTATTTTATATGATCAAATAAGATACACCGTTCAGAAGACGTGCTGTAGGCACGTGTCAACGGGCAAACCTAATATATATATATATATATGTATATGATAGAGTAGGTATATATCTATATGTATATGAGTGGTAGGTGGTGTAGCATAGTGGACTTGGCTGACGGAAAATGAATTCGGATTGGACAGAGGAGGAAAGAAGAGGGAAAGAGAAATGGATATGTTTTAGGGTATAGGTATAGGCATGTGTAATAGGTAAATGGATGGAGAAAGCTCATGGCTTGCTGGATGGGATGGCTTAGGGCAGATATAAAGAAAGGAAGGGGATGAGGAAATGTGAAGGAGTTTAGAGGCATTATATAAGGGGCTTAGGAGGTAGGTATATTAATTACCCATTAATCAAACCCACTAACTCCACTAAGCCACTCACCCAATCTCTCCAACTCTTCATCTCCCGGCCTCTCTTTCTCCCATAACCGGCCAAAGTCTTTTGGAGTGCACACACCTGCACGTGTAATGCACTAGTGCACACACACTTCCTTCAATTAATTATTTTATTTAAATTAAAACATATGTTATATATATATATATATATATATATATATATATATATATATATATATATATGAAAAAATTAGTTTAATTAAAATTTACAATGTTTCATGCAAAAATAAAATAAATACACACACTCCGAAATTTATTTTGAAAACAAATACGTACACTGAAAAACACATTTTCGCACGTAAAAACATTAAAATACGAAATTCGGTTTTATCAATGAAAAAATGTTAAACATGATTAAAATGCAATATAATAAAAAAATATTTTTTTTAATTTTATATATTCCATAACGTAATCGTCACATACATGGAAAACACGTGCATTACACGTACAAAAGTATTTTAATCAAAATAGGAGAAAAATAAATTTCTAGCTTATCAAAATAAATTTTAATACCAAAAATAAATAATTTAAACACATAGAAAATATTACACGTAGCGGTGGAAACACATAATCGATGCGTGCAACAAAAACACGTAAAAGCACGTAAAAAATTAAGATTGGAATATATATTCGAGTTGACTCAAAATAGGATAAAATCAATACGGGAAATGCATAAATAGTCGGACATCAAAATACATAGTGAAACACGTTACAAATACTACCAATAACGGTACAAAATAAACGTGCATAACACACAAGGGCAAAATTGTCATTTCCAATTTTGCGGGGTGTTACACTTTTCCCCTCTTAGAATAGTTCCGTTCCCAGAACTCGCTAGGGTAAAGGTTGTATTTTGTGCACACCAAAGAAAATATCATTATTGTATTTAGAAAACTGCAAAGTTTAAGAAAAATAAATGCAGTATAAAAATACGCAACGAGAAAAAACAATGCAAACTTTATATAAGAAAACTATGAGTATCAAAATTTTACAATAACGAAACGAGAAAACTAGGAAAATAACATAAGAAAAGAAATGTAACAAAAATACATGATGGATTGAGAGAAATTTCTTGCAAAAATAATATAGGTAAGACATTAGATAAAAGGAAAAATCAATTAAGTCGTTAATTACGGAATAGTTCGGAAAACAATGTAGTAAAGAGAAACATAGTCAATAGATAATCTATAAGTAGGTTTAGTAGTCAAAATCTTTCAAAGTAATAAGCGATAGAACAATAAAATCGCAAAATTGAATTGGTACCGTATGACAAAAATTGAATTGGCAATTTAAAATAAAACTATTGGATAAAAATTTAAAAAAATAAACGAGGATAAAATTTTTGTTAAAAGTATTGACAACATAAAAAATGATTTTTGTATACCAATAAAATAATTTGTAAAGTAACTACAATAATTATACATACGATTTGAAAATTAAAGATATAGAAGGCATAAATCAAAATACTTTGAATTGTCAAGTAGAGAAGGAAAAAACCAACATACAAAATTATATACGTACATAGGCGTAAAAATTATAGAGTGAGACAACCAATATTATGAAAATTATAAATAGTTTGTACGAGTAAAACAAAACATCATAGTAGTAAAAGTAATAACGTATTAATGAAATAGTGCGAAAACTAATCATATAGAAATAACTTACGAATTGAAGAAAAACACCAATTTTATTTTTTGTTAGGTGAGTATACACCAAATCTAAGATAAGTTAGTAGCAAAATAAAATACGATAAAGCGGTATGAAATGCTAGAAGATTCAAAATACTAGGAAGAAGATAGTTGATATTAAGTAGTAAATACACAAGTAGAATAGAAATCAGTTTAATTAATATAATGCTAGGTTGTAAAATAGTATAAGCTAGTACAAAAATAGAATAATAGTAGGTAAATACTATAGAAAAAAAAGTAGGGGTTATCAAAGTAGAAAATCTCCTTCTGGTGTAGGTTCGCCTCGTTGGTGTCCAACTGCAGATTTGCCCCTACGATCTCAAGTTGCAGAATTGCCGATTGCAGTTTGCCTTCTGAACATTCGGTTGCAGACTTTGCCTTCCTGACGTCCAATTGTGGTTTACCTCCATTGACGTCTAGTTGCAGATTTGCCCTCTCGACATCAGGTTGCACCAAAATGGGAGATGGAAAGATGTAATCTTCCATGTACTCTTGGATATTGGAATGTTTAATAAAATATAGTATTATGTTTGAAATCAGTGATATAAAATTGGATGGAAAAGTTACAATTATAGTAGGAAATTATGACGATAAAATATTAAAATATATAGACTTTAAATATAGAAAATACAAAATTTGTAGTAATGAAAGTGATTTATAATATTAAGATGAAAATAATGTAAAGCATATGCACGAGATGAAAACACAAATGAAAACAATAATTATGTAGTGTATGTACTATATTGAATAAGCGTAAAACTACAAAATTTATGGGTAGCGATTAATAGTAAAAGTGAATATAACAAAATAAATTAGCAAATAATATGTAATAACAATAGTATCGAATGTAGGCAATAAAACAAAATGGTAGGTCATATTTATATAGGTAGAAAATTACAATCTTATTAAAAATATACTGAAATATATAAGGCAATATAAGATAATGGAAAAATATAGTATCATAAAATCAAATCATGTAAAGGAATTCACATAAGCAAAATTCAAAGTATAATAGAAATAATCAATGAACAAAATAATAGTTGCAGTAATACGAAAAGTAATAACAAATGTAAACGGATAAACATAAAGTGACACAAAAACATGAAGGACAAATCTTTAAGATTGAAAGACAGATAAAACAAATTCAAAAAGATCAAGACTAAGGAAGATAGACAAAATAGTAGACATTCAAGTGATTTAATAGTATTGAAAAATATTGAATGTTGAAAAATACGAGGATGAAAATCCACGAAAAATAATTTTAAAGGGAAGTGTGTCTACGTGTAATGTATCATGAATGTAGGTTCAACCAACCACGCTTCCACTGTGCTACTCTGATATCCAGGGAAAACATGCTCGCATACAATCTCACATCAATGTATAGGTGGAGAGAATCATGAATGAAGGTTCAATAACTACTTCATTCACGACTTCAGCCATCCAATAGGGAAAGGGAAGAGAAAACATTAGTGTATAGAGCAACACAAATGTAAATCACTTACATTTAAATCTCTATAAGCAGAAAACTCACACTCTAATGTCCACTCTAGGGTGTCGTTCCTTATAAATTTGTATTACTTATGAAGCGTGGCTTTGATACCATCTGTAACACCCCAAATTCCAAATACGACCAAATTTGAATTTCCACAGGATCTTTACACTTCACTTCGTACAATTTTACAAGGAAATTTAAACTTTTTATAATCCAACAGAGTCCTTTACAATTTCTTACACAGTAGAAGGTAAAATGAAATATAATAATGAAAAATTATACAATTGCAACATCTTTAACAAATAAATAAATCAACAGCAGCATATCAACTTTATATCTTCAAGAAAATCCATCTCCTGCATATAAAACTGTGGGCACGTCAGTTACTTACAACTAACGAAATGTTATACTTGGTCATCCTCTCTATGCCGAAAATATAACGATCTTAGTACTTTAACAAACCACAAACTTGAATGCAAATAAAAAGTGTTTATGTAACCCCTGTTTCCTGAATATATGTATTTTCTGTGTATTTTCTGTATTTAAAATTTTCGTAAATTATTTTTACTGCTTTCAAAATTGTTTTGTCAAGATGTATTCTTGACTCTTCTATTAAAATCTAATTTTTCGATCAATAATTTTATTGTAACTATTTCCTGTAAATTTTACATTGTAATACAATTCTTATTATTGTTATTATTACTTTTATTATCACTCCTACTGTTATTATAAGTACTATTACAATTTTTATCATTTTTCGCATTATTGTTATTGTTATTGTTTTTATTATTATTACTAGATTTGCCCGT
The DNA here is from genome assembly GCA_017893485.1 of Hemerocallis citrina. NCBI lineage: Eukaryota > Viridiplantae > Streptophyta > Magnoliopsida > Asparagales > Asphodelaceae > Hemerocallis > Hemerocallis citrina. Next base: position 209,972,635 of record CM030364.1, on the reverse strand, counting down.
GGGCACGTGCTTACGGCACGTCTTCGGAACGATACAAAACACGAAAAGCCATGTAAACAGTAAAACAATAATTATGTAGCTTAAGTTTGAATAGTATGACAACAATTAGTTTTAAATAAAAGTCTATGTTTCCATTAGTATATGTTGAAAAATAATTATAAATGGGGATATAAAATCTAACTTCTTAGAACTTTAAATGTGGAAAATAATAAAATTTAATTGTTGAAGAGATATTTGCTATTAAAAATTCTGAAAATTTATAAAACCGAAATCTTAAAATCTAAATTTCTAAGTAAATAAAGAAAGAATGGGATAGAGATAGAGAGAGAGAGAAAAAGAGAAATACGAAAAGTAAAAAGAGAAGAGATAGATAGTAGTAAAGTAATGAGTTTGAAATTTTGGAAAAAAAATGTGTTTTGTGAGGTTTGATATGGACCTTTGATTTTGGGAAGATTGATTGTGAGCCACTTGATAGCTTTCTTTGTAATTTATTATATAGATTAGTATTTCTATAAAACCTTATATGCATTTATAAACCCTATATCTTATTTTTATTTATATATATATTTCCCTATTATCTTATTGGATTACCCATTATCCATTTTATACCCTATAACCCGTTTTAAACCCATTCAATTAAACTACCCATTTCCCAAAAACTACCCGACCCATTCAGCATTAACCTCAACCCGTTACCTTTGTCAACCCGAAACCCTGTATACATAAAACCCTAACTCTGCCTTTATATATATATATATACCCTAATATAAGCCTGTTGATCTTCCCTTACCCTAGCCGCTTCGTCAACCCCTACCCCTGTGTCTTCTTCCTCTTACTTCCATCCCTCTCTCGTCTCCAAACCCATGCACCTTCTTCCCCGTTCTCATTCCCTAGCCGCCACCTTCCACTAACCCATTGCACCCCTATGCGGCTGTTCACCTGCTTCCCTGCTACAACCACAAACCCATCTCTCATCCCTTCATCTCAACCCCGCCACCTCCTATGCAGCCCCCTCATCTTGCACCCTCCCCATCCCACCTATCAGCCTCCTGCTCTGCCCTGTGTCGCAGCACCAGCATCCGGTGCCCTTCCTCTCGCCGACGCTAGCCACGACAGCAGCACGACTGCGCTTCCCTACGCAGCTCAGCCCCGATGTCGTGCCGACCCAGCCATCCAGTCGTGCCTTCTCGTGGTCCACCACAGTGCAGCCAACCCTTGCTAGCAGCTCCTCTACGCCGCATGCCTCGCACTGACCTCGTCGGCGCTACCGCCGTGTGCCGCCATCGGTTATCGCCAAGCCAAGCTAGTGCACTGTTGCCCTTGCTGGTTGGTCATGGGTTTGATCATGGCCTTAGATCATGACCGTCCGATCGTCGATCACGACCGTCCGATCGTCGATCACCTTGATCTCATCTGATCTTGATATCTTCGATCTGATCCATCCGACCTGATGTGATCATCATCATCATCATCATGCATGATTGGATGTGGGCCGTCCGATCTCCTCTTGATCATAACGATCATGTTGATCATCAATTTCCTTTGATCGCACCCGTTCGATCGATCGATCTTGATCTTCATCATCAGAGAAATCTGACCGTTCGATCTGATTCGATCATCTTGATCTTGATCTTCGATCTTAGCCATCCGATCATGTTTGTGATTAGTTCGTGTGTTCGTGATTGGTTCGTGATTTGTTAATTGAGTTTGTTGCTGGGAATCTGCACCCGTTATTCTCGTTCTTTGCATCATTTTGTTGTCGTCTCTCAGACAAGTAACTTGTATTAAACTCCTTTGCAAATACAAGTACTAAATACCGCTTGTAGTGTAGTTGGGTTCTAGAGACAATTCGTATGTGAGTCTCCTTGTTGATATTGTATCTATTATGTTATCTTGAACATAGTTGCCTCACGACATACATGACATGATATAACATAGGAATGACCACATCTTGTTGCATATATGCGTGTTGTTCATGTGTTATCTTGTGCTTGTCTGTGTTATTTGTGGTAGACTTGTTGTGGAATTGTGAAATACCCTATATCATTTTTCTTGGAAATCTAGTATACTCTATATCATATTTGGATGTGTTTTGAATGAGTTCTATGTGAAAGAATGGATTTTGTGCATATGCGATATTTTTAGTTTTGCTGGCTTTCTCGTTTTGATCAATATTTTAGACTCTATTAAGGTTAGTATTTGAAAATATTTTGTGAACATAATTTGTAGAGAATTCTGTCTATTTTCCAACCCTTTTGACGGATCTCAATTTTGATTTACGGTTGGTGAGTTATGTCAATTTTACTACAGTGGTGTCGAAAGATTCTCAGATTTTGTTTTCTATGAATTCTGAAGAGTAATCTATTTTTATTTCGGTGTTAAAATTATTATCTTGATCTAAAATTATGCTCAGTACTTCTATACTTGATTGGGATTAACCCAGAATTTTCATAGATTTATTTGAGGAGTTTTACAAACCTTTTCATGCTCGCAATAAAGATTTTACATACAGAATTTTGCTATTGTTCGGTAAAGAACCTGATTTTCGACCTATTTCTACTTGCTGTTTCTAAAATGTTTCTGAATGTGAAAGTTAGCCTACTGTATCTATTTTATCATCCTTTTGGCGGATTTGGGTTTCTATTTATGGTTTGTGAGATATTGCTGTTTTCGTACTGCAGTGTTTGTAATTTCAGATTTACAGAACTGTCGTATCTTGTTGTTTTCTGATTTTACTTGACTACTCTATTTTTATTGGAAAATTATGAAACTTGTTTTTCTGTTACTATACATATGGAGGAATATCCCAGATTTTTTGGATTTAATTTGCATGTTTTCATGTTGTTTTCTTTTTCTTGAATACAACCTTCTGATTTCTGACTGAACGTGTTTTCTGGTTTCAATTCAGTTTTGAGTTATGATTTTCTGAAATACTATATGGCTTATATATATTTGCTGGATTTTGCCGAAAGTCTATTTTCTACACCTTTTGATGGATTCGGATTTTCATTTTTAGAACAACGAAAATCTCAGTTTTACTGCAGTATGGTATTGCTGTCTTGAACTAGAAATTTGGTTATTTTACCCTTTTATGTGTTATCTTGCACACGTACATGTTTATCTTGCAACTTGAACTTGTTACATGATCATGCCGTGATATACTTGCCCTGTTCGTGACACATACATGCTTGTTTGATACTAATAATAAATAACCAAGCTGGGGTTTAAGTGAAAGATCTAGTAGTGGATAATACAGAAATATGTACCCGGAAGGGGATCTATTGATCCTACGTGGTATTTGGAGCTTGACACGTGATTACTTGCACTTACACACTTGACACAGAGCTTGATATATTGTTATTTGGTTATGTGGAGCTTGTTTGGAGCTTATTTATCTGGTTATTTGGAGCTTGTTATTTGGTTAATTGGAGCTTGATACTTGATACTTGAGAGCTTGTTCCTAAGTACACTGCCCTATATGGTCCAGTATCAAATCTAAAACAAAACTGTGTTGACTGTAGCAACCATGTAGTAAAAATATGGATGCATGAAGTGCTACCTAGATAGTAATAATACAAGACTTGACATAACATAACACTTGAACATGATACATGCTTACTTGATAATTGATACTTGTTACTTGTTCACATGATACTTGATACTTGTTACTTGTTCACATGATACTTGTTCACTTGACACTTGATACATGCTACTTGTTCTCTTTCACCATACCATGCTAGTATTCTATTTTGTTATCATGCATATTTCATGCTATTTGTTTAGTTTTCCCCTGTACTTGTATCCTGCACTATAAGTGGCCCGTAACTTGTGTTGACGGGAGTTTATTTTCTTTTTCCTCTTCCTGCAATTTGTTAAATTGTAGATTTTGGAGATCAGTTGCTAGATGGAATAGGCGAGATGAGATACTAGCTGTTGGATTTTGCCATTAATATTTCTTGTTGCTTGTTTTGAACAATTGTATCTTGTAATTGGATTTATTTGTATTTGGAAAATGTGACCCAGGATATTTGACTTGTTCAGATCTGATTTATTTGAGATTATTATGCAATGGTTTCAAGTAAATTTCTGTTGGTATATTTGATTCGATTATGCATACTTGGTTGATTCTTTTGCTTCCGACTCTGATTATTCTTGTGAAATGTTGTAAAAATTCCGAACAGCTTATGAATGATGAAAATCATTCGCTGGGCTTAGTCACATATCTGTATTCTGTATTCTTTTTTTGGGAAGCGGGGCGTGACAAGTTTTTTAGTGGTATCAGAACCCAAGTTTGACTAATGTATTAGTTGCCTAATATATTAGACAAGCTTGGCTCGATCTGGGATTGGCCCACCATTTCACCAACCATGTATACATGAATGAATTATAATCAACATTGATCTAGAAACTAGTCTTGTTTGCATCCATTTTGATCCCTTCTTATTTGATTCCTTATTCCTTGATTCATCTGTCTCTTTTCAGTCGTCCTTTTTAATATTCTTCTTGGGTACGAATTCATCCTTTTGTACCCATGTTCTTTGATTCCGGTGCAAGCAATCTCTTATTTCTGCTTGCCTCGTTGATTCCTTCTTATTTTAGCTTGTGTGCCATTCATTGCTTTCCGTCCCTTGCATTCATCTTCGTTATTGATTCATTTTGAGTATTATACTTGTTGTTTCTTCCCTATCTTGTTCCCATCGAATTCCGGTTCTATCCGTTCTTTTCTTTCTTGTTCGGTTCTTGTCGGAGATAATGAATACTATTGGCAATCTTCCCGATCTGAGTGGCGCAGCGGAAGCGTTGTGGGCCCATAACCCACAGGTCCCAGGATTCCCTTGTTGTTTCTCCTTCCCTGCATTGTTTGCTTATTTCCATCCCTTGTACTCGTCTCCATCAGTTGACTCATTGCTTGGTCCATTTCTTCCTTGTCCATCCCTTCTTCGATTCCAGCTCTATCTATTTCTTCATCTCTTTGCTTTGTTATCTTGCAAATCTTGTGTTGTTTCTTCTTCATTTTTGATTCCAGTTACTTTTTTCTTGCATTCCATTTTGCCATAATGCACCCATTCATTGTTTGATTCAATTCTTTCCTGTCATTTCTCACTTTGATTCCAGTTCTACCTACTCCCCATCTTGCTTTGTTATCTTGTGCTATTCTTTCCTTTTGACACTGTTTATTCTCTTCTTGCATTTCATTTGAACTCATTGTTATCCATTTTCTTTCTTATTCTGGTGTTGCCAGTGCTTTGTTCTTTTCCCTTTAATCCTCTGTTTTGTTACCCTTCCCCAAGTTTGCTTTTGCCTTGTCCTATGTACCGCCTAAGCAAATTTCGAGGACGAAATTTTGTTGTAAGGTGGGTAGGATTTGTAACCCCTGCTTCCCGTATATATGTATTTTCCGTGTATTTTCTGTATTTAAAGTTTTCGTAAATTATTTTTACCGCTTTCAAAATTCTTTTGTCAAGATGTATTCTTGACTCTTCTATTAAAATCTAATTTTTCGATCAATAATTTTATTGTAACTATTTCCTGTGAATTTTACATTGTAATACAATTCTTATTATTGTTATTTATTACTTTTATTATCACTACTACTATTATTATGAGTACTATTACTATTTTTATCATTTTCCTATTATTGTTACTGTTATTGTTCTTATTATTATTATTATTAGTATTTCTATAAAACCCTATATGCATTTATAAACCCTATATCCTATTTTTATTTATATATATTTTTCCCAATTATCTTATTGGATTACCCATTATCTAATTTATACCCTATAACCCTTTTAAACCCATTCAATTAAACTACCCATTTTCCAAAAACTACCCAGACCCGTTCAACATTAACCCCAACCTGTTACCCCTATCAACCTGAAACCTTGTATACATAAAACCCTAACTCTGCCTTTATATATATACCCCAATATAAGCCTGTTGATCTTCCCTTACCCTAGCCGCTTCGTCAACCCCTACCCCTGTGTCTTCGTCCTCCTGCTTTCGTCCCTCTCTCATTTCCAAACCCATGCACCTTGTTCCCCATTCTCATTCCCTAGCCGCCACCTTCCACTAACCCATTGCACCCCTATGCGGTTGTTCACCTGCTTCCTTGCTACAACTGCAAACCCATCTCTCATCACTTCATCTCGACCCCGCCGCATCCTGTGCAGCACCAGCATAGCAGCACCAGCATCCTGTGCCCCTCCTCTCACCGACGCTACCCACGACAGCAGCACAACTGCAACTTCCCTGAGCAGCTCAGCTTCGACGTCGTGTCGATCGTGACATTCAGTCGCGCCTTCCTGTGGTCCCCCGTAGTGCAGCCAGCCCTTACCAGCATGCCTCGTGCATACCTCGTCGGTGCTGCCGCTGTGTGCCACCACCGATTGTCGCCAATCCAAGCTAGTGCACCGTTGCCCTTACTGGTTGGTCATAGGTTTGATCATGGCCTTGGATCGTGACCGTCCGATCGTCGATCACCTTGATCTCATCTGATCTTGATATCTTCGATCTGATCCGTCCGATCTGATGTGATCATGATCATTATCATCATGCTTGATTGGATGTGGGCCTTCCGATCTCCTCTTGATCATAATGATCATGATGATCATCAATTTCCTTTGATCGCAGCTGTTTGTCGATTGATCTTGATCTTCATCATCAGGGAAATCTGACCTTTCGATCTGATCCGATCATCTTGATCTTGATCTTCTATCTCAGCCATCCGATCGTGTTCATGATTGGTTCGTGATTCGTTCTTTGAGTTTGTTGCCCAGGAATCCGTTCCCCTTATTCTCGTTCTTTGCATCATTCCGTCGTCGTCTCTCAGGCAAGTAACTTGTATTAAATTCCTTTGCAAATACAAGTACTAAATACCGCTTGTAGTGTAGTTGGATTCTAGAGACAATTCATGTGTGAATCCCCATGTTGATATTGTCTCTATTGTGTTATCTTGACCATAGTTGCCTCACGACATACTTGACATGATATAACCTAGGATTGAACACAACTTGTTGCATATATGCGTGTTGTTCATGTGTTATCTTGTGCTCGTATGTGTTATTTATGGTAGAATTGTTGTTGACTTGTGAAATACCCTATATCATGTTGCATGGACATCTAGTATACTCTATATCATGTTTGGATGTGTTTTGAATGAGTTCTATGTGAGGTAGTGGATTTTGTGCATATGCGATACTTTCAGTTTTGCTAGCTTTCTCGTTTTGATCAGTATTTTGTTTTCTATGAATTCTGAAGAGTGATCTATTTTTATTTTGGTGTTAAAGTTATTATTTTAATCTGAAATTTTGCTCAGTACTTATATACATGATTGGGATTAACCCAGAATTTTCATGGATTTATTTGAGGAGTTTTACAAACCTTTTCATGCTCGCAAATAAAGATTTTATATGCAGAATTTTACAACTATTCGGTAAAGAACTAGATTTTCGACCTATTTCTACTTGCTGTTTCTAAAATATTTATGAATACGAAAGTTACCATAATGTATCTATTTTATCATTATTTTGGCAGATTTGGGTTTCGATTTATGGTTTGTGAGATATTGCTGTTTTCGTACTGCAGTGTTTGTGATTTCAGATTTACAAAGTCGTCGTGTCATTCTGTTTTCTTATTTTACTTGACTACTATACTTTTGTTGGAAAATTATGAAACTTGTTTTTCTATTACTATACATATAGGGGAATATCCCAGATTTTTTTGTGGATTTAATTTGCGTGTTTTCATGCTGTTTTCTTTTTCTTGAATACAACTTTCTGATTTCTGACTGAACGTGTTTTCTGGTTTCAATTCAGTTTTGAATTATGATTTTGTGAAATACTATATGGCTTATATATGTTTTCTGGATTCAGCCGGAAGTCTATTTTCTACACCTTTTGACGGATTCAAATTTGCATTTTTATAACAACGGAAATCTTAGTTTTACTGCAGTATGGTCTTGCGTGTCCTGAACTAGAAATTTGGTTATTTTACCCTTTTATGTGTTATCTTGCACCCGTACATGTTTATCTTACAACTTGAACTTGTTACATGATCATGCCGTGATATACTTGCCCTGTTCGTGACACATACATACTTGTTTGACACTAATAATAAATAACCAAGCTGGGGTTTAAGGGAAAGATCTAGTAATGGATAATACACAAACGTGTACTCGGAAGGGGAACTATTGATCCTACGTGATATTTGAAGTTTGACATTTGGTTATTTGGAGCTTGACACGTGATTACTTGCACTTGCACACTTGACACAGAGCTTGATATATTTTGGGTATTTGGAGCGTGTTTGGAGCTTGTTATTTGGTTATGTGGAGCTTGTTTAGAGCATGTTTATCTGGTTATTTGGAGCTTGTTAATTGGTTACTTGGAGCTTGATACTTGATACTTGAGAGCTTGTCCCTAAGTACACTGCCCTATATGGTCCACTATCAAATCTAAAATGAAACTGTATTGACTGTAGCAACCATGTAGTAAAAGTATGGATACATGAAGTGCTACCTAGATAGTAATAATATAAGACTTGACATAACATGACACTTGAACATGATACATGTTTACTTGATACTTGTGACTTTTTCACATGATACTTGTTCACTTGACACTTGATACATGCTACTTGTTCTTGTTCACCTTACCATGCTAGTATTCTATTTTGGTATCATGCATATTCCATGCTATTTGTTTAGTTTTTCCATTTACTTGTATCCTGCACTACAAGTGACTCGTAACTTGCATTGACGGGAGTTTGTTTTCTTTTTCCTCTTTCTGCAATTTGTTAAATTGCAGATTTTGGCGATCAGCTACTAGATGGAATAGGCGAGATGAGATACTAGCTATTGGATTTTTCCATTATTATTTCTTGTTGCTTGTTTTGAACAATTGTATCTTGAAATTGGATTTATTTGTATTTGGGCAATATGACCCAGGATATTTGACTTTTTCAGATCTAATTTATTTGAGATTTTTATGCAATGGTTTCAAGTAAATTTCTGGTGGTATATTTGATTCGATTATGCATACTTGGTTGATTCTTTTGCTTCCGACTCTGATTAATCTTGTGAAATGTTGTAAAAATTCCGAACAGCTTATGAATGATGAAAATCATTTACTGGGCTTAGTCACGTATCTGTATTCTGTATTCTCTTTTTAGGAAGCGGGGCATAACAGTTAAACATGACTACACTAAACATGTAAGTGTATGCAATGCCTTAATGCCTAATGCAGTTATTTTATACAAAAATGACACTAATGCATACTTGTTCTGATTATATGCATTCCATACTACATAGGTCCGAGGGCAAGCACCTACGTACTCCACATTGAAGAGTTCGATCCATCGCCATGACAACTACCCAGTAATAAAGAAAGGTTTAGATCATTCCATGAGAACGGATCCCAGTCCCGGAATCCACTGCCCGACTGTTATAACAGACTCCTTGTCGTTCGAATATCCCGAATGTGCCCCTCTAACCCCGGTATACGTATATACATTGGAGTGCGGCAAACTATCCTTTTGACTACGCATAGTCCCAAATTTAAAATAAAAGCTCGACTCCCACGAAACAACCACAGTTCCGAATCTACCGCCCGACTGGGTCTATAGTCCTGGAATCCACCACTCGACTATATAGAGTGCCCCACTTATTTTTGCCCAAGTTTTACTACATCTTCACTTCTGTGCCTAGTTTTTAAGTTCAAGATATGAATAAATTATCATACCTAGAGTTAGTCTTACCTCCTACCGGACTTAATCACAAATACCGAGATAGCTCCATGGACATATCTCAAAAATATAACTCAAATCTTTTAATTCAACAATGCCGGTACCCGGGGTCTTACTAAACTCTAGATCACAACCTTTAATGTAAAAGAATCCACGGGTACTCATACCCTTCAATAATCGTGTATTAACTCAATGTATTCTTATCTTCAACTTATTCACTAATTAATCAATGTTTCATGAGTCATTTATTCATTCTCAATTCAAAATAAAACAATATCTCTTTTCATGAACATAGAATCATCCACTTTAAGTCTCATTAGCAATTTAAGCTCATATAATATATCTCAACCCACATCAAGTATTTCTCAAATCAAATAAGTGTATAATCTCTTCAAGAGAAATCCATAACATGGCAAATATTTTTCTCCTCTTCTCAATGTAAAAATCATATCTTCAATTAAAATAATTTTGCAGTCAATAACTCATTTTCTATCTCAATGTCTCTTTTTATTTCTTAAAATATATTTGAAAAATTCCGAAACTATTCTTAATAAATTCTATATCTTTTTATAGAAATTTTAGATATTTTTCCCAAATTTTAATTGCATGAAAATCCCTTCAAAAAATATTAAAACACAAAAAAAAAAGGCCACCGAGTTTCGAACCCAAGCCCAGCCGCCAGCTACACTAAGCGCCTAAAGTCCTCACCGAAAGCCACCAAGTCCAAGTCATAAGCCACATCGAAAACCCCAAATACAAACTCTCGGGTTTCGGATTTAATTAAACGAAAAAAAATAAATGGTCTAACAAGTTTCGAACCCATGACTTCCCAACTAACACAGCAACTTATGGTGCACCGACTAACCAATAAGTCCAAGCGCAACTACTGATATCAAGTTACACTAATATGCTTTTGTTCAATCTTACTGTTATTCAATTTCCTTCACAAAACTCGATTTTCATTTGATTTAATCTTTCATTACACTGCAAATTATTTCATCAAGACTGAGTTTTACTTTCTAACAGTAACTCACAATTTAAAAATTGATATTTTGGACAATATATCTAAATTTCAAATTTTTTCTTCTCATTAATGGACATGAATTATATTTTTTCAATTTAATCAAAATAGCAATTTATTTATCTTATAACCACTTTATAAGATTTTATTTGTATCAACTTAAACTTCACTACAAATTAATTTGGTTATAAGGGAAAACTCAACAATAGTCATATAAATTATCAAATTCGACATTCAAAATCTTAAATGATTCATGACATTGGTTCTTTTGTTTAACAATCTTTTTTTTCTAATTATCATGATGGCAACTACCTTTCTTAATCACAACAAAAAATTACTACCATTCATAGCACATACAATAGCATGGATTCTATTCTACATTTAACACATCAAATTTAATCTATACTACACATTAATCATTTCTAGCATGCATTTTATATATTTAGAAAGCACAAGATCACCCACCTCTTAAGAAGAACTTGCAAAAATGAAGACACACAACTCCTAGAAAACTCCTTGAGAAACTCCGATTTGTCTCCTCGAATTTCGCGCACCAAGAAAATCACAACCTCCTTTCGACCCAGCACAGTACACCATCTCCATTTCAGCAATATACAACAAGAGCATCTCCTTCTCTTCATATATATATATATATATATATATATATATATATATATATATATATATATATAGAAAATGCTCCATTGAAAACGGGTCTAGTTTTCACGGGTTGGAAAACACCAATCTGAGCCGTTGGATCGCTCATGATCGTGATCAGCGGCTCAGATCGAGCTCCCCATAACCCGTTTCAATTGATCAGCGGAGGGTTATTTTGGAAATTTCGTCCCAAATAACTCTTCGCTGAACAGATTCTAAAAAAATTGATATAACCTAGGCCGTTATTGGGAACAACGGCCTAGGTTATAAAAATTTAGAACAAGGCCGTTGTTCCAAACAACGGCCTATAATTCAATTTTTTATAACCTAGGCCGTTGTTCCCAACAACGGCCTAGTTTATATTCAATTTTTCAGAGCGAATCCGGTGAAGAGTTATTTGGGACGAAATTCCCAAAATAACCCTCTGCCACTTAAGTGATATTGGGTGATGGGCGGAGGCGATCTGAGTCGCTGATCACGATCATAAGTGATCCAACGACTCAGATTGGTGTTTTCCAACCCGCGAAAACAAACCCGTTTTCAATGGAGCATTTCAAATGCATGTGATTGGAAAATCCTTAAATGGGTTAGTTGTCCAATGTATCACATGCATGCCACATAATCACTTGCTCATTTACTAAATGAGCAAGTTGCTCATATCCCTTTTACCCATATATATATATATATATATATATATATATATATATATATATATATATATATATATATATATGTACAAAGATATAATTATATATATCTATATAATAAAACACAAAGAAAGCTATCAAGTGGCTCCCCTAAATTCCCCCAAAATCAAAGGCCTAGATCTAAACTCACAAAACACATTTTCCATCCCAAAAGTTTTTCCCCAAAACTCAAATTCAAATCTCTCCCAAAACAACTCCTTTATTTATTTAATTATTTATCTCTCTCTCTCTCTCTCTCTCTCTCTCTCTCTCTATATATATATATATATATATATATATATACTTATGGAAACATGGACTTTTATATCCCAATTTATAATTATTTTTCACCATATACTTATGGAAACATGGACTTTTGTTTACAACTAATTATTGTCATACTATTCAAACTTGAGATACATAATTGTTAATTTACTGTTTACAAGGCTTTTCAAATGCTGTAACGTTCTGAAGACGTGCCGTTGGCCCGTGCCCACGGGAAATTCTAGCATATGTATATGATAGAATAGGTGTATATCTATATGTATATGAGTGGTAAGTGGTGTAGCATAGTGGACTTGGTTGATGGAAACTGAATTTGGATTGGACAGAGGAGGAAAGAAGAGGGAAAGAGAAATGGATATGTTTTAGGGTATAGATATAGGTATGTGTATTAGGTAAATGGATGGAGAAAGCTAATGGCTTGCTGGATGGGATGGCTTACGGCAGACATAAAGAAAGGAAGGGGATGAGGAAATGTGAAGGAGTTTCGAGGCATTATATAAGGGGATTAGGGAGTGGGTATATTAACTACCCATTAATCAAACCCACTAACTCCACTAAGCCACCCACTCTCTCCAACTCTTCATCTCCCGACCTCTCTCTCTCCCATAACCAGCCAAAGTCTTTTGGAGTGCACACACATGCATGTGTTGTGCACTAGTGCACACACACTTCCTTCAATTAACTATTTTTATTTAAATTAAAACATGGGTTATATATATATATATATATATATATATATATATATATATATATATATAATTGTATGAAAAATTAGTTTAATTAAAATTTATAATGTTTCATGCAAAAATAAAATAAATACACACACTCTGAAATTTATTTTGAAAACAAATACACTTAAATACGCGCACCGAAAAACACGTACTTCGCACGTAAAAATATTAAAGTACAAAATTCAGTTTTATCAACGAAAAAGTGTTAAACATGATAAAAATGGAATATAAGAAAAAAAATATGTTTATTAGTTTTATATATTCCACGACGTAATCGTCACGTACATGGAAAACACGTGCATTATACGTACAAAATTTTTTAATCAAAATAGGAGAAAAATAAATTTCCGGTTTATCAAAATGGATTTGAATACCTAAATAAATAATTTAAACACATAGAAAATATTACACGTAGCAGCGGAAACACATAATCGATACGTGCATCAAAAACACGTAAAAGCACGTAAAATATCAAGATTGGAATATATATTCGAGTTGACTCAAAATAGGATAAATCAATACAGGAAATGCATAAATATTCAGAAATCAAAATATGTAGTAAAACACGTTACAAACATTACCAGTAATGGTACAAAATACACATGCGTAACACACAAGGACAAAATTATCATTTTCAATTTTGCGGGGTGTTACATGGTGGCTAAGGGGCCCCATGTAATTGCAAAGGTTAGGAAATCTGAGAAGAACATAGTTGGCTCTTCCAAGCCAACTGCTTCCTCAAAATGAATTCCTTATCTTTTGTTTTGTGTATGTTGCTTAGTTTAGCTCCAGTTTTTGTTAGTTGTGTTTCTCATTTCATAATGAAGATAGAAAGTTGGAATGTTAGAAGACTAGGTAGTCCTGAGAAGCTCTCTATGATCAATGATGAGATTCTTATTGCTAAATTATTTGTGGTGTGTCCTTAAGAATCAAAACTTTCCAAACCCAGTAAATGGAAGCTTGCCTCTACATGGGGGAGTGTTATCACCAAATGGGTGATTCTGGATGCTATGGATAGTTGTGGGGGAGTAATGATAGGCTGAAATGATGATCTATTTGATGCCTTCTACTCAGTAGTAAATATATTTTCAGTATCAGTGTCACTAAGAGATAGAATGAATGGAACAGAATTACCTATTACTTCTGTGTATGTTCCATTTTTTTTTGAAGGATGATAGTTATGTTTGTTGGCAAAAGATTATAAAGAGAAGGCCCTTACTATGTTCATGTTGGTGCCTATGTGAAAACTTCAATTCTACATTGTCAGACGAATAAAGAAATAGAGGAAAAAGTTCTCTTAGAGATATGATAGAATTTGATGACACTATTGCCAACTAAAAATCTCATTGACATGCCTTTCTCCGGAAGAAAGTTTACATGGTCAAACCTCATAAACAATCACTTCATGACAAAGCTATATAGATTCCTAATCACACAAGAATGGGATCCTACCTTAGCTGTTTGATGGAACTTCTTCATATTTGAGAAAGCATGGTTTTATCATCCTCAATTCTCAGATATAGTGAATGGTTGATGGAATTCTATCAATTGTAGAGGCTCTTTAGTTGAAAATTTTGGCCAAAAATTTACTCTATTCAAAAGAAGGCACAGGGAACGGAACTATAAATCCTTTGGAAGCTTAAAGTTGAAGAAGAAGACACTGTTTGACAAAATTCATGCTCTGGTATAACACAAGACTCCAGGGATCCTACCTCACCTGAAAAAGAAGAAAGACTCACCCTCACACTGGACTTTGAAAAGTTGGTCTAGACATACACCACCTACTGTAGGCAGAGAGAAAGGGAGACTATTGAAAGAAGGAGATGCAAACTCTAAGTTCTTCCATTGTATTGGAAATGGCAGAAGAAGAAGAAATTACATCTACTCCATATTAGTTGATGATCAAATCATAACAAAGCACAAGGATATCAGGATTGAATTTAACAACCATTTTAAATCCATTTGTGGCACCTTAGGCAATTCGTCTTCCACTATTGATTGGTCCAGCGTATATCTCCACCACACTGATCTAAGTCAGCTAGACATCCCATCACCCAAGAGGAATCAAGTAGGCAATATTTTCAATGAGCAATGATAAGGCTCCTGGTCCATATGGCTTTTCTATGAGCTTTTACCACTAATTCTGGGAAGTGATTCAACAGGTTATTATGACTATGTTCATTGATTTCCTTCTAGGTTATGGTGACATCTCTAGATTCAATTACTCTGATATCTTCCTAAACCCCAAATGTGATGGGGCCAACAAAGTGCATGAATTCAACTCAATCAGTCTCCCCAATTGCTCTGTCAAGAACTTCACAAAAGTGTTGGCCAACTGATTGAGTCGCCTACTGAAGAATCTAGTGTCATCTTCTCAAAGTGCTATCCTAAAGGTAAATCTACCTTAGATTGTTTCCTGGTTGCACATGAACTCATTAATTTATGCTCGAAAAGGAAAAGAGATGTCTTGAAGCTCAAAATTGACTTCAAAAAGGCTTTTGATTCAGTGCATTGGAGCTTCATAAAGGACATGATGATAGCAAGATGGTTTGGCCAAAAATGGTGCCAATGGATACATATGATACTTCACTCGGCCAATCTTTAATCCTTATTATTAGTACCAGGGAAGATACCATCCACTGCAAGAGAGGACTCAAATAAGGTGAACCCCAATTACCAATGTTGTTTATCCTACCGGTGGATGCCCTTGATCAGATGTTCAAATTGGGAAGAGAAAATGAAATATACTCCCCCGCCAATATCTCTGGTCCTCTTAGGGATCTAACTATACTTTAGTTTGAAGACGGTACCTCACTCTTCTGTACAGGAGAGGAGCATGGTGTTATTCACCTGAAGTTCCTTCTACATCTATTTGCTGATGTCTTTGGCCTTGACATCAACATCTCCAAGCCCTCCATAGTGTATTTTGGCACATCCAGAGCTAAGAAGGATGCATTCTCCTATATTCTAGAATGCTAAGAGGAAAAAACTGCCCATTAAGTATCCAGGCATGCCACTTTCTTAACTCAAGCCTAAAAGAAGTGAGTAGTTGCCAATCATTGCCAAGGTGGAGAAGAGGCTATCATCATGGAAGGAAAAAATATTGTTTAAAGGGGGAAGACTAGTGCTTATTAACTCAATTCTATCAGCATTGCCAATATACTTTGCTTCTTCTTCAGACTTCCAGCTTGGGTCATAAAGAGAATTGATTATATCAGGGGCAGATTCTTATGGTCTGGTGCAAATGAAGACTGCAGACGCAAAAAAAACATCCAGTGGAGGAGAGCATGCCAACCAAAGTCCCAGGGGGACTAGGGATTCTTGATCTGGCAACATTCAACCAAGCAGAGTTGATGAAATGGTTGTGGGAATTAGTTGTTGATCCCCCAAAGTCTAGTATGTGAGACTCTTAGATCAATTTACTACAATGCCAATTTGTGCTCTTACCACCAACCAACATCTGCCTCTGTCTTATGGGAAGGCATATTTCATCTAAAGCATCAATTATTCTCAAATATCACTTGGCAGATAGGTGATGGTTCTTCCATTTTATTCTGGAAATCCAAGTGTCTAACTGATGTTGCTTGGGATGCACATGCACCATTGCTAACACAGGGATATTGGGAGGGTGAGAATTGGATTTGGAGGCCTAGGCTGAGAAGAGTACTTGTAAGTGAGATAGCTGAAGAGATAGAAAGACTTCAGTTAGCTTCAGTAGGCACAATTCCTAATACAGGCAGAGACACACCCAGATGGAAACACTCACACAGGGTATTATTCACTGTGAAATCAGCATACAACTTGTTCATCAATGGGGGAGTTATATCTACTTATGCAGTGGCCACATGAGAGAACTATTCTCCCCTCAACTGCAAGTTATTTATTTAGTTACTAAGCCAGGACAAACTTCACTCTAGGGATAACTTAAGTAAGAGAGGATGGATGGGAGATGAAACATGCACAACTAGTGCATGTCCATCTGAAACCAACTTTCTCTTTTTTTTAGTGTCCTATAGCCAAGGCTATATGGTCTTATTTTTACATTATTCTACACAGCACCGCACTACCTAATTCACTTCACACATGCTTTACTTCTTGGTGTTTTGCACCCACTAAACCTCGGTTAGGAACATGGTGTTTTTTTTTTCTATTAGCATTTGCTGGGTAATTTGGCTAGAGAGAAATAGCAGAGTCTTCAATTATGCACCTTCAACCATAGAGCAGCTGATTTCTAATGTACTATTTCACTTTATTTTGTTGGCTAAATGCACATCCAACCTTCAAGAAAATGCCAAATTGATAAAATTCATTGAAGATTAGGGAGCTCAAAGTATCCTTCAAAGATAGCTAGCTCAGATTAGCCTTGTTGGGGCCACTGCTGCAACTCCTGTGGAAGCCAGTGAGAGAGAGCCAGGAGACTTCATCCTTCCCTGAGCCTGCAAGTTGTTTATCTGCACTGAATTGTTGATCATAGGAAGAGTTTTTGGAGCACTCAGCTGCTTATTTTTTGAAGTGTTGCTAGTTTATATTTTGCAAACTTTGGATCTGTACTAAGATTTACTTGTTACCACTTTAACTGCTACTTTATTTGCTTTGGTTAATCTTGAGAAGCCAATTTTGTCGAGGAGGGATCTATAGATGCATGGAGAGTTTGTATGAGCTCAATTTTATGGTAAGTAAAGGTATACAACAATAGTCATCTACCCCCTATTCACTCTAATGTTGTGCCACATATCAATTTCTCTTCCCATCTAAAAATTACACTCTTTGGTCTTCATCTTGGGTACTAAGGCCTATGCTTGTACATATCTGCTGATTCTAACTTTTGCTAATATACTAGGTAGGGTTCCCCACTAACTTTCCTTTGTAAAAAAATGATGTAGAGCTCACGAACCTTATTGATGCCGATACACATGGTGTTCTACAATGCGGTTGTAATTCTTTGCATTCTTTACTTGTTGTTGCAGTTGATTGTTTGCTTTCTGTCTAAAATGGAGAAAAAAAACCATATGGATAATTAGAATTCCTAGCAAAAACAAGATTGAAAATGTTTTAGCTAAATTTCAAAACGCACATTTAACAAAACTATAATTTTGACAAATTTCTTTTAGCTAATTTTTATCTTTCGATGAATTTTTCAATGAGAAAAGCGAGCCTCATTATATGAGAAAATTTTCTCATACAAAGTGAGGTTTCAAAACAAGAACCCTTAGATTATAGGTTTGATCAAAGGACTCATTCAAAATTGCAGTAGAGAATCTTAACAACCAAGATGAAACAACATGTTCATTAATAAACTTATAATCTAACGGATCTTGTTTTGATACATCACTTTGTATGAGAAAATTTTTCATGCAAATATGAGGCTCACTTTTCTCTTTTTCAATATACTTTGACAAATGAAAGGTTAAAATTGTACATACGTGTTGCCACTGATTTCGGTGTGGGGGCAATCGGATGAATTTGTGGGTTCACAAGAAATTAAATGGGACAAACCTGACCACTTCCATTATTGTTAGGCTAGCTCCTTGTTGCTGCCGCAGACCTGCACAAATTTCGAAACACCGGGGTTGATCCCGGTGATGAACCCTCTGACACTTTTTTCAGTACTTGGAAAAGAATATGAAAGAGATTTAGGTAGGCAAAGTGATGTGTCGAATTTATATACAAATATTTGTACTCTTTTATCAATAAAAATTGCTTGTTTTCACTGATATTGTCTATAATTCATCTTATTTCTATATGATTTCATTTAATTAATTATTTTTGAAGAAATAATATTTTTGATGCAAAAAATAAAGAATTGTGGAAAAAAATCAACAAACAAAGTAAAATAATTGATTTATCAATTTTTATTGTTTTGTTGACTTAAAAGTGCGACAAATAATGTTTAAAAGGATTTTTTTATGCTAATATGATTTTTAGTTAGTTTAATTAATTTTAAACTAATTAATTTTATTTTATTTAAATCCTAATTTTTTGTATTATTTTTTTATGCAGAAGCACGTGGTTAACAGAAAAGGAAAGAAAAGAAGAAAGAGAAATAAATAAAATTCTGGATTAAAAAGAAAGAAAATAAAGGAAGAAGAAGGACTATTCTGTAAAAAGCGCAACCCTAATTCTCTTTCCCGTTCTCTATAAGAAGATGCAAAGAAGAGAGAGAAGAGTAAGAGGTGACGGCTAATCATTAAAACAAATAAAAAATAAAATAATTATAAAAGAGAGAGAGAGAGCTGTTTATTTCTCTTCTTCCGTGCTGATCGAAACGAAGCAAGAGAGAGAGTGCAGAACGTGGCAGGTGTTCACGCGCTTTGACTGGGCTGCCTCTTCTTTGACGTGGGCCCCACACGACGACAGGCGTGCGTGCGAACTGACCTGGAGACAACTGCACGCGCACAGATCCCAAGGCAACGCAGACTCCAGGCTTCGACGTGACAGCGAAGCTTCTTCTGCAGAGCTGACGTGGCGTGCTTTTGACGTGGCGCCTCTGGTTTTGGGACACGCGGCCCGACAACGGCAGTGTGACAGACTGATACGTTGATGTGACGGCGCGTGACAGCAACACTTTGGCTCCGACTTTTGAGACAGAAAAGGGATTTAAATTAAATTTTGTATTCTTTTGTATCTTTTCTTCTTTATATTTTTTGATGCAATCCCAAACAAATATGAACTGAATTTATTGTTCTAGAGGCTAAGATGTAGCCGAGTTTTGTAGAACACAAATTTTAATTCCTTATTATTACTCTATTTTTCCTGATTGTGTTTTAATTTTTATTATTTATGCGTACAACATGGTGGATAGACATTTGTATGATTTTTCAAATCATAAAGAGACCGAACAGGTAATTTGTGATTAATAAAAATTAACACCGTATATTGGAGGACGTGACCATTAAGAAATTCAGTTTCTCAATTAATAATTTGATGGATAGGCGAAGAATTAGTTGAGAATAATTTTTAGACTACGTTGATAGAGTGGTTAATATCTTTAGGATTTTGGTCGACAATTTGGGAAAGATAATATTTTTATTCATAAGGAGTTATAATTTGTGTGTGTGATAAACGAGGTGAACCAAGAGCCCTAGAACTAATTTTACCTTTAACAAAGTACAAGAGCTTCAAAGTTTCACAGCCCTCTCCCTCTTCACCAATTTAGTTAGATAATTAGATTACGGTAATTTAGTTGCTTTATTATTTATAAAATTCGACCTTCCAAATAGTGATTAATCTAGTGATATCGGTACTCAGTAAAATATCTAGTCCCTGTGGGTTCGACACTCTACTCACCTATCTATATTACTTGTGCGATTTTGTACACTTGCAAATATTCAACATCAAGTTTTTGGCACCGTTGCCGGGGATTAGTTATTCTTTTATTGATATTGAAAATTGCTAGATTATTGCTAGTTTGGATTTTTTGTAATTATTTTTCTTTTATTATTATTTTACATCTTTATTTTCTTTTGACTAACTTTTTCTTTTATTTATTTTTCTTATTTTATTTTTTTAGTTTTTCTATTTTTTTTTCTTTTTCGATACTGATATTTCAGGACATACACGTACATTATCATGGGGAACGATGAGAACAGGCTTTGAGAGACTATGCTATGCCCTCGATTTATGAATCAAGCATAAAGAAGCCGGTTATTGAAGTTGACGATTTTGAGATTGAACCGGAGATGATTATATTGATTCAACAGACTGTTCAATTTTGGGGACTACCACACGAGGATCCTTACGCTCACATTGCAGATTTTTTAGAAATTTGTGACACTTTCAAGCACAACGGTGTATCAGACGATGCAATTAGACTGAGACTCTTTTCTTTTTCCCTACGAGATAAGGCAAAGGCTTGGTTACATTATTTTCCACCAGGTAGTATCACTACTTGGGAGGGACTTGCACAAAAATTCCTAGCCAAGTATTTTCCTCCAGCAAAGACAGCAAAACTAAGGATTGATATTGTGACATTTATGCAATTTGAGACTGAGTCATTGTATGATGCATGGGAAAGATATAAAGAGTTATTGAGAAAGTGTCCTAATCATGAACTACCGAAATGGTTGCAAATGCAAACATTTTATAATGGTTTGGGAGTTACACATAGATCTATGGTTGATGCAGCAGCTGGTGGTGCACTGATGAGCAAAACTTACCAAGCAGCCTATGATCTTTTAGAGGAGATGGCATCAAATCATTACCAGTGGTCTTCAGAGAGAACGATGTCAAGAAAAGTGGCTGGAGTTTTTGAACTTGATCCTTTTTCTACTTTAAATGCAAAAAATAATATTTTATATAAACAAGTAGAAAATATTAATTTTAATGTTATGCAATCTAATATGATTGGTGATCTTTGTGCAGGAAATCATGCAAGTTCAGATTGTCAAGTGGGGAACCCTTTTGCTCCATCAAATGCCGAACATGAAAATTTTGTGTCAAACTTTCAAATGCAAAACAATCATTATGCAAACACATACAATTCAGGATGGAGAAACACCCCCAATTTTTCATGGAACAACAATCAAGAAGCAGTTATACACCCTCAAAATTTTTCACAGGAAGAAAAGAAGCCGACACTTGAAGACATGTTTATGCACTACATGCAAAAGAAAGATTTGGCAATCCAAAATGTTACAAATTCAACTTCGGCTTCCATTAATAATCTTGAGGTACAAATTAGTCAATTTTTAAATATTATTAATGACAAAACTGCAGGAATATTACCAAGCAACACAGTTGTCAACCCCATGGAAGATTTCAAGGCAATAACACTAAGCAGCGAGAGGATAATTGAGCAACCACAAGAAGAAAATGAAGAACATAATGTGGTTGAAAAGCAACGTGAGATTGAACAAAGTGTGGAGGAACAAATTCAGCATGAGCAAGTAATGTGTGACATTTTTAATTCCATAAACATTCCTCCCGAAGAACAGTCATCTATTCAACATAAATTCAAAGAGGTGAGGGAATCAAAGAATTCATCATCAAGAAGAAAACGCCTCAAATTGGAGCTTGAACCTGATCCACATAAGAAAAGAAAAATTAGAAAGGATGTGTTAATGTTGTTGGATCTTGGCGTTACTTAACCATCTCACCCCCATGTCTGGCTGAAGACTTAAAACTTAGCGCTTCTTGGGAGGTAAACCATGTTTTATTTTATTGCATTTAGTTTTGATTTATCTTTTAGTTTATTTTATTTTGATTTTTGATTTTATCTTGTAGGATTGCACAAATTTTGAAAGTCGCCAAGCGGAGCTGTTTTGAACACATGCATTGATGGCTGTTTTTGACTAGTTTGGAGTCAGAATCTGGAAAAGTGATTCAAAGAGAAGTTGTAGACAATTGTCTTAGCTTTCCAGCAAAAAAAAATTCAGCCCATTTCGACATCTACAGCTCCAGATATTGCCAAAATACTGAACACTGCGCGTGCAGAAATTTAAAGACGAATCAGGGGAGATATTCTAAACTTTTTGCATTCTTTTTGTTTTTGTTTTTCTTTCCCATTGAGGACAATGTGATATTTAAGTTTTGGGGGAAGTTTTACAAATTTAGGATTTATTTTAATAAAGAAAAAACAAAATTTTAGAAAGATTATAATTAGGGTTACCTTTACACTTTTGAGTTCTTTATTGTGATAAGCATTGAAACAATTTTTTTGGGATAAACAATTTTTTTTATAAAGAAATATTAAGCATACTTATTTACTTTAGGATTATTGAGTTTCAAAATTCCTTACAAAATTGTGTGGGTCATGCTATTATACATAAAAGACAAATGTGATGCTTTTTCTCGTGATTATCCCCTTTAATCTAGTCCTAAACAGAGTTTAAGTAAATAGAGTAATAATGAAAAAAAAAATGTTTATAAATAAAGTCAATCTACTCCAATATTTTGAGTTGCTTAGTAACTAGGGGTATTCATCACAAATGTATACACTTACGTAGAACAACAACTTGAAATATGAGTATGCAAAGCACTTTAAGTTTGTGACTTGTTGAGTAACCGGGTGAATTCATCACAAATGTTTTGCATTCATGTTAAAAGGCAAGTGACAACTTAAAGAAGAGACTAAAAAAAATAAAAAAATAAAAATAAAAATAAATAAAAAAAAACCTCTATTTTGCTACTCGGTTTGTAGTAGAGAGAAAGGATAATCACATATTAAGTTGTTGCATACTACAATTACATTAATTGCATGACAAATGCGATTGGGTTGGGAATTATGAATAAATAATTGCACTGGAGAAAGTGGGTATGCTTAGTTTTACTTTATTTGCAATTGTTTATATTTTTAATTGCAATTTTGATGCTTGCATGATAAGATTTTTTAGTGTAATGGGTTGAGCCTACTATTATTATTTCCTTGTTCATGATTCTACTTTTTGCTCGAGGACAAGAAAAATCTTAAGTTTGGGGGTATTTGATGTGTTGAATTTATATACAAATATTTATACTCTTTTACCAATAAAAATTGCTTGTTTTCACTGATATTGTCTATAATTCATCTTATTTCTATATGATTTCATTTAATTAATTATTTTTGAAGAAATAATATTTTTGATGCAAAAAGTAAAGAATTGTGGAAAAAAATCAACAAACAAAGTAAAATAATTGATTTATCAATTTTTATTGTTTTGTTGACTTAAAAGTGCGACAAATAATGTTTAAAAGGATTTTTATATGCTAATATGATTTTTAGTTAGTTTAATTAATTTTAAACTAATTAATTTTATTTTATTTAAATCCTAATTTTTTGTATTATTTTTTTATGCAGAAGCACGTGGTTAGCAGAAAAGGAAAGAAAAGAAGAAAGAGAAATAAATAAAATTCTGGATTAAAAAGAAAGAAAATAAAGGAAGAAGAAGGACTATTCTGTAAAAAGTGCAACCCTAATTCTCTTTCCCGTTCTCTATAAGAAGATGCAAAGAAGAGAGAGAAGAGTAAGAGGTGACGGCTAATCATTAAAACAAATAAAAAATAAAATAATTATAAAAGAGAGAGAGAGAGCTGTTTATTTCTCTTCTTCCGTGCTGATCGAATCGAAGCAAGAGAGAGAGTGCAGAACGTGGCAGGTGTTCACGCGCTTTGACTGGGCTGGCTCTTCTTTGACGTGGGCCCCACACGACGACAGGCGTGCGTGCGAACTGACCTGGAGACAACTGCACGCGCACAGATCCCAAGGCAATGGATACTCTAGGCTTCGACGTGACAGCGAAGCTTCTTCTGCAGAGCTGACGTGGCGTGCTTGTTGATTCTTGATTTTGATGATCACAACACAGTGCAACATGTGTCTATGTTATACAGCTAACATTGCAGTGTACATATCAAAGACAATTCTAGCTGAACAAATGAACAAGCTCAAAAAGGATACAGATGAAGACTTTACTCAGACAAGATCCAAGATTTCACTCAAGACAAGACTCAAGACTCAAGACCTTAGCTCAATTGTGTCAAATTATAATGTCTTGTAAAAACAATTGTATTTTACTTTCTGTTGAGTCTTAGTCTGATGTAAAGCCTTGTCACACACACACACACTCAAAATATTTCATAATGTGTGTCTCTTAAAAACCCCCAACAAAAAGTGTCAAAACAGTTTGAAAAAGTTTAACTGTTGAGTACCAGTCGACTTAAGCTTCTGCCAGTCGACTGATAGTACAAGACTGTTTAAATTTATTCAAACCCTGATCAGTCGACTCATATGGCAACCCAGTCGACTGTTCGAGAGCTTTTGACCGTTTTCTGTTTTTCAAAATCGAATTTTTTCAAAATCAAAAGCTTAGATCCGTTGGTTGACAGTTGAGTAACTGTATCCCAACGTTCAGGAGATCAAACTCTTTAAGTAGAGTTCAGATCTCACTGAAAAGATCAACAGATTTTACTTTTGCAATCCGAGCACTCTTGAGAAAAATTCAGTGACATTTTTGAGAAACAAAGCTTTCAAGTTCATTCTCTTTGGTTCTCTACATTCAGTCCAGTATAGCATTGAATTCGCTCTGGACTGAGTATAGAAGTCGACCTGTTCTTTTAGCCACGTGCATCATCACATACACCAACAAGGCTATAGGTTGACTGTAAAGTATTCTTGTTCTCTTTTGCGCTCGGTTGGAGAGTGTTTTTGACTCTTGGTTGTAGAGTCGGTGTCTTTTCACTCTTGGTAGTAGAGTGGGTCGGCTTTCTCTGGTTGAGAGAAAGGACTACGGGTTAGACAAGGTTGTTGTCGTAATGCCGTAGGGTATTCTTGTAATTTTTTCAAGAATAGTGAAAATCTCAAGTGGGTTGCTTGGGGAATGGATGTAGGTCGGGAGGACCGAACCAGGATATATCTTGTGTATTCTGTGATTGATTATCTTGTGTTTGCATTTACTCTGGTTTATTTTAATTCTGCAAAAAGGTTCTGGACAGTCGACTCCTTGCACCATCAGTCGACTGGTCAGTGCCGTTTGTAGTTGTAATTTCAGTGTGCCTTCAGTCGTCTGTTTCATTCATCAGTCGACTGCACAGAAGTTATTGTTTTCAATTATTTTGGGCATATCAGTCGACTGGTTCATAACCAAGTCGACTGCACCGAGAAAATTTCCGCAGTTTTTTATTAAACACTATTCACCCCCCCCTCTAGTATTTGTTGTCTTGCCTACAGGATCCAACACTTGGTATCAGAGCGAGGTTACAGGCTATAGCAACTACGTCAAATACAAATCAGTACCATGAAGGCCAATCTACACAACGGCCACCACTATTTGATGGAACGAACTACAATTATTGGAAGTGCCGAATGAGAATCTATCTTCAATCAATCAACTATGAGATATGGCAAATGACAGAGACGGAATACACTGCCCCTACCATTCCATATGCACAATGGAATGATGATCAAAAGAATCAGACTATGAACAATGCCAAAGCAATGAATGCCTTATTTTGTGCACTTACGAAGGAAGAATTCAACCGTGTATCAAATGCTACAACCGCACATCAAATTTGGCATACACTCGAGGTAACACATGAATGAACGAATAAAGTAAAAGAGTCTAAAATTTATGTTCTTGTCCACAGGTTTGAGATGTTCAGAATGAAGAACAATGAGACTGTGTCCGAGATGATTACCAGATTCACAGACATCACAAACTCTCTTGTGGCGCTTGGAAAGACTTATACTCAAGCAGAGATGGTTAGAAAAGTCTTGCGTGCACTCACTCCAGAATGGGAGAAGAAGACCACAGCAATAGAGGAAGCGAATGACTTGTCAACACTTACTCTCGAGAATCTTGTTGGCAATCTCATGGCATATGAGGTCCAACTTGAAGATCGAAAGAAGGATACAGAATCACACCAAGCAAAGAAGAAATCATTGGCTTTTAAAGCCATAATAGACTCAGAAGATGAGGAAGAAGATGAAGAAGAAATAGCAATGTTCACTCGGAGATTCAAGAAGTTCTTAAAGAAGGGTAAGTTTCATTCTAAAGTTAGAGATTCTAATGACCCTCCTACATGTTTCAGGTGCAATAAAATAGGTCACATGAAGAAGGATTGTCCCTTAGAAAATGCTAAGAACAAGGAAAAATCATCCAACTTCAAGAAGGACAAATATCCAAAGAACAAATTTGCCAAGAACAAGAAGGCTTATCAAGCTACATGGGATGATAGTGATTCATCTTCCGAAGAAGAAACGGATGAAAATAACGAAGTGGCAAATGTGTGTTTTATGGCTGCACAAGAACATGTAAGTAATGATTATGATTCCGAAGATCTTCTTGATGCTTTTAATGAAATATTCCAAGAGTTAAAGAAAGAAAAGATTAGAGTTAAGAATCTTGAGAAAGTGAATCAAACACTTAATCAAGAAAATCTTAACCTTGATAAGGAAGTAAAATTCTTAAATTCTCGCATTGCAAGTTTAGATACTAATCTTGAAACTCTCAAAAAGAATTATGAAGAGATTTCAAAGAACGTATCTAAGTTTAACAAAGGCAAAGAGAATTTAAATGATATGCTTCATCATCAAGTCACATCTAGTCAAAAATATGGACTTGGTTTTAAAAAATCTTCTGTAAAAGAATCTCCTGTTTTAAACACTAGTAAGAATAAATCAGCATCTATTTCTAGTGTTACACACAAGTTGTATGATTTCTTTGCAAAGCCTAAGGTTGTTAATTTTAGTGATAAAAGCAAAACTACCGTTCGGTTAAGTCGACTGAACCATACAACCAGTCGTCTGTCCAGAGAAATTGGATCTTATTCAACGAGATCAAAACCTCTTATAAGTCGACCTAGTGTATCAACTAGTCGACTGATGTACACCAACAGTCGCCTGAACAACACTGGTAAGTCGACTGGACAGAACAAGTTAGTATGGGTTCCAGTCAGTCTAAATCAGAATGATAGAATTGCTTATATTAACTCATATATGTTAAATGTGTGTAATTCTACTTATTATATTCCTGCTTATGGAGGAAGGTCAAACTCTTCATGGGTTTGGTTTCCCCCAAACTAATGTGTTTTGGACCCAATAAAAAGGATACCATATTTACCTTAAATTTTTTATAGGTACCCAAGAAAGAACGCTGGATATTAGACAGCGGATGTTCAAAACACATGACAGGACATGCCAACCTACTATCCACCATTCAAAGCATAGATGGAGGAACCGTCACCTTTGGAGATAACAACGAAGGCAAAGTCATAGGCATTGGCATGGTCGGTAAAACTTCTAACCCAACTATAGAAAATGTGTTATTGGTTAGTGGTCTAAAGCATAATCTTTTAAGCATTAGTCAATTGTGTGATAAAGGATATAAAATAGTTTTTGAGAAAGATGCATGCTTGATTTATGATTCTTCTATGCAAAATATTATTTTTCAAGGTTTTCGTAAAAATAATATTTATGAATTATGTTTAAATGCAATTGATTTTTCAAATGACTTTTGTTTAATAGCCTCTAACAATGAATCTTGGCTATGGCATAGAAGATTTGGACATGTGAACATGAAAAATCTCTCAAAATTATGTAAATATAACCTAGTTAAAGGACTGCCAAAACTATCCTTTAAAAAGGATAAGTTATGTGATGCATGTCAACTAGGAAAACAAATCAAATCCACTTTTAAAACAAAAGAAGTAATTTCTACTAGTAGGCCGCTCGAATTGATTCATATGGATTTATTTGGCCCTACTAGAGTTGCTTCTTTAAATAAAAGTAGATATGTGTTTGTTTTAGTAGATGATTTTTCCAGATTCACTTGGACATTCTTTTTAAAACATAAAAATGATGCTTTTGAGGAATTTGCACATTTCTGTAAACGTGTCCAAAATCAAAGATCTCTAACCATAGTCACTATTAGAAGTGATCATGGTGGAGAATTTGAAAATGAAACATTTACAGAATATTGCAACAAGAATGGTATAACACATTCATTTGCATTTCCTAGAGCTTCACCACAAAATGGAGTGGTTGAAAGGAAAAATAGGACTTTGCAAGAATGCGCACGTACTATGCTTGTTGAAAGCAATCTACCAAAGCATTTTTGGGCTGAAGCTGTTGCTACAGTTTGTTATGTTTTAAATAGAATTCTTCTAAGACCTAAACTAAAGAAGACTTGTTACGAGTTATTTTTTAATAAAATTCCTAAAGTCTCTTACTTTAAGACATTTGGTTATAAGTGTTTTATTCTAAACACAAAAGATAATTTAGACAAATTTGATCCTAGATCTAATGAGGGTATCTTTTTAGGATACTCAAATAGGAGTAAAGCATATAGAATTTTCAATAAGTCTACAATGACTATTGAAGAATCAATGCATGTTACATTCGATGAATCTTTACCTTCATCAACTTTAAATAAAGATGATGAAACTGATTTATCACCTTTAGATAATGTGATTAAATCCTTAGAGCAAACTAATCTGTCTGATAAGTCGACTGATAAGCTCTCCCAGTCGACTGACGTAAAGCAGTCGACTGAAGAACAAGTCAAGTCGACTGATCCGATTGTGATATCTTCAACTTTACCAAAGTCATTTGTTGAAGTTAAAGATCATCCTCATGACTTAATAATTGGTGACATCTCCCATGGTATTCAGACACGTTCACATGTTAATATGATCTCTCATACAGCATTCTTGTCGGATTTTGAACCGAAAAATATACAAGAAGCTTGTGAGAATGAATATTGGATGAATGCCATGCAAGATGAACTAAACCAATTTATAAGGAATGATGTATGGGATTTAGTTCCTAGACCTCCTGATCAGACTATTATTGGTACCAAATGGGTATTCAAGAATAAGTTAGATGAATCAGGACAAGTTGTAAGGAACAAGGCTAGATTAGTCGCTTAAGGATATAATCAAGAAGAAGGTATAGATTTTGATGAAACATATGCTCCTGTTGCTAGACTAGAATCTATTCGAATTTTATTATTTTTTGCTTGTTTTATGAATTTTATACTCTATCAAATGGATGTGAAAAGTGCTTTTCTTAATGGGTTTATTAATGAAAATGTTTATGTTAAACAACCACTAGGTTTTGAACATGAACAATTTCCAGATCATGTTTATAAATTGAAAAAGACTTTATACGGTCTTAAACAAGCACCTCGTGCTTGGTATGATCGTCTGAAAACTTTTCTTTTAGAAACAGGATTTGAAATAGGTAAAGTAGACACTACTTTGTTTATCAAAAGAGTTAAGAATGATATCTTAATCATACAAATATATGTTGATGATATAATTTTTGGTTCTACTAATAATAATCTATGTCAAGAATTTGCTAATACCATGAAAAATGAATTTGAGATGAGTCACATGGGTGAACTCAATTATTTCCTTGGACTTCAAATTAAACAGTCCTCAACTGACATATTTATCAATCAAGGCAAATATGCAAAGGAACTACTCAAACATTTTAACATGGATAGTACTAGTAGTAAATCCACACCTATGGCTACTACTACTACTCTTGACAAAGATTTATTAGGTAAGAGTGTTGATCAAAAACTCTATCGAGGTATGATTGGTTCACTCTTATATATTACTGCAAGTAGACCAGATATTATGCTCAGCGTATGTTTATGTGCTAGATATCAATCTAGTCCTAAAGAGTCTCATTTAAAAGCAGTTAAACGAATTTTAAGATATATTAAAGGCACATCTGAATATGGTTTATTTTATCCACGCACCGATAATTTTCAACTTTTGTCATATAGCGATGCCGATTTTGCTGGAAGCAAAACTGATCGCAAGAGTACTAGTGGTACATGTCACTTTTTGGGACATTCCCTAGTATCTTGGTGCAGTAAAAAGCAAAACTCCGTATCCCTATCAACTACAGAAGCTGAGTATATCGCTGCAAGTTTGGCATGTGCACAAATTTTATGGATGAAACAAACCTTATTAGATTATGGTATTTCATTTGAGAAACCTTCAATTATGTGTGATAATACCAGTGCAATTAATTTATCTAAAAATCCGATTCAACATTCACGTACGAAACATATTGATATTCGACATCATTTTCTACGTGATCATGTTTTAAAAGGAGATATATCTTTAGACTTTATCTCTACTGATAAACAAGTAGCAAATATATTTACCAAGCCCCTTAAAGAAGATACTTTCATTAATTTAAGAAGAGAACTTGGAATTTGTGATTTTATTGATATTTGCTGAAAATGGTTACTGTTAAGTCGACTGTATGCTTGAGTAAGTCGACTGTACTGGCTTTTTAAAACATACCAATTTTTTTATCTGACCAGTCGCCTGGTTCCTAGACCAGTCGACTGATTAGTAGACATAAAACTCTTATTTTCTTCTCGACTCAGTCGACTGATATACCCTACCAGTCGACTGTCGCGAGCTCAATTGTCTTCAGCGACTATTCATCGCGTCTTTTGAGATGGATTTCACCTCTCTTTTCACCCGTGATCTCTAATCTCTACCGTCGATTTCATCTCTCTTTAATCTCAGCCGTCTATTAGCTGTTAAAACCCTCTTTACCAGCCATTTTTACCCCTGACCGTTCTCAAGTTTTTATCCCCAATTTCAAAACCCTAGCTTTTGGAGAAGAAGGTGATCTACTCTCTCAGTGCTGCTTGTGCTTGCTCCTGATCGAATCTCTCTTTTTCTTAGGTAAAATCCTTTCCACTTTCTTTTTCATGGCACCCAAACGATCTAAACGATCTCATGAGGGTAGTTCTTCTTCCCAAGACTACACTCAATATCTCTTGAGTCCCGATCTTATTGATCGATGGTATGTCTTCTGTACCATTACAATCTTCCCTGGAAGATTTGTAAACTTTAATGATCTAGATCGTTTCAATCTCATCCCTTTATTCCAAAACTGCAGTCTTTATGATTTTTTATCTTTATCAAACCAACCTAATTACTATCCCCAACTCATCTATTTGTTTTATACAAATATGAGAGTAATCCAAAAACCAGATGGGGATGTCTTAATCCGTTCGTCTGTGAAGAATGTTAAAATGACACTCACACCGACTAGGATTAATGAGATGTTGGGTATTGATGATGTGGGATTATCTCTTGATGACATTCTTTTAGATAATGCTTCTATTTTATCTAGAATTTTCCTACCTAATCATGGCCCTCCAATGACAAGCAAAAATATCAAACCAATTGTTAAGCTTGTAGGTAGAATATTAGCCTATAACATCCTTCCTAAAAAGGGTAGTTATGACCAATATTCTATTAAATTACAAAAAGCTATATATGCAATATTTGGTAGAATTGCTGTTAATTAGGGTCAAGTTATTTTTTCTAAACTTAATCAAGACCACACTCACTTTCTACCTTTTGGAGGTCTTCTTACTAGAGTCTTTGTAGCTTTTGGTGTTGATCTCGATTCGGAGACAAATGTTGTTTCACGTTATGAGTGTTTCGATCATGCTAGTTTGACACGTATGAAACTTCTTGATGCTCCTTCTAGATCACCTCCTAGATCTCCTCCTCTTTCTCAAGCTCCATTAGGATCTAGTTCTAGACCTTCTACCTCCTCTGATCCACTTCTTCAAGCAAATTTTGATGACCCTCGTACTCTCTACGACTGTGTTTCCTATCTAATGAACCATTTAGCCACTGTAGATACCCAACTCCATAACCTAGATTCCAAGCTAGACCGCATTGACTCTAAGCTTGACAACATCACTCATCTCTTCAACTCTCAATTTCATCCTCCTTCTCAAGACTCCGATGAAGACTCCGATGAAGAAGATTGAAGATTTCTTATTTTCTTTTCTTTTATGTAATTTTCTTTTTAATGCATTTGTTTTTATGTATTAGACTTTATCTTCGTTTTCTCTTTAATGCAAAAGCTTGTTACTTTGTGCTTTTTGATGATTCCAAAGGGGGAGAGAAATATCTGTGTTATATTATATCTGTGTTATGTGTTGCTATCTGTGTTATGTGATAACATTGTTCTGGTTATTTCTCTGGTCAGTCGACTTCCCCAAGAGATACAGTCGACTGCTGCTAGCTACTGCAACTGCATCTGTACTTAATTTTTTTTTTCCTTCTTCTAAAGTATGGTTTTCTGGTCAGTCGCCTGATATTCTATATAAGTCGACTGATACATGTTATTTTTTTTAAGACAATGCATTTTATGTTTTTATAAGGGGGAGCATGTCTTCACTATGCTTGTATATTATCTTTTATTATCAGCTATTGTGTTGTCATCATCAAAAAGGGGGAGAATGTTGATTCTTGATTTTGATGATCACAACACAGTGCAACATGTGTCTATGTTATACAGCTAACATTGCAGTGTACATATCAAAGACAATTCTAGCTAAACAAATGAACAAGCTCAAAATGGATACAGATGAAGACTTTACTCAGACAAGATCCAAGATTTCACTCAAGACAAGACTCAAGACTCAAGACCTTAGCTCAATTGTGTCAAATTATAATGTCTTGTAAAAACAATTGTATTTTACTTTCTGTTGAGTCTTAGTCTGATGTAAAGCCTTGTCACACACACACACACTCAAAATATTTCATAATGTGTGTCTCTTAAAAACCCCCAACAAAAAGAGTCAAAACAGTTTGAAAAAGTTTAACTGTTGAGTACCAGTCGACTTAAGCTTCTGCCAGTCGACTGATAGTACAAGACTGTTTAAATTTATTCAAACTCTGATCAGTCGACTCATATGGCAACCCAGTCGGCTGTTCGAGAGCTTTTGACCGTTTTCTGTTTTTCAAAATCGAATTTTTTCAAAATCAAAAGCTTAGATCCGTTGGTTGACAGTTGAGTAACTGTCTCCCAACGTTCAGGAGATCAAACTCTTTAAGTAGAGTTCAGATCTCACTGAAAAGATCAACAGATTTTACTTTTGCAATCTGAGCACTCTTGAGAAAAATTCAGTGACATTTTTGAGAAACAAAGCTTTCAAGTTCATTCTCTTTGGTTCTCTACATTCAGTCCAGTATAGCATTGAATTCGCTCGGGACTGAGTATAGAAGTCGATCTGTTCTTTTAGCCACGTGCATCATCACATACACCAACAAGGCTATAGGTTGACTGTAAAGTATTCTTGTTCTCTTTTGCTCTCGGTTGGAGAGTGTTTTTGACTCTTGGTTGTAGAGTCGGTGTCTTTTCACTCGTGGTAGTAGAGTGGGTCGGCTTTCTCTGGTTGAGAGAAAGGACTACGGGTTAGACAAGGTTGTTGTCGTAACGCCGTAGGGTATTCTTGTAATTTTTTCAAGAATAGTGGAAATCTCAAGTGGGTTGCTTGGGGACTGGATGTAGGTCAGGAGGACCGAACCAGGATATATCTTGTGTATTCTGTGATTGATTATCTTGTGTTTGCATTTACTCTGGTTTATTTTAATTCTGCAAAAAGGTTCTGGACAGTCGACTCCTTGCACCATCAGTCGACTGGTCAGTGCCGTTTGTAGTTGTAATTTTAGTGTGCCTTCAGTCGTCTGTTTCATTCATCAGTCGACTGCACAGAAGTTATTGTTTTCAATTATTTTGGGCATATCAGTCGACTGGTTCATAACCAAGTCGACTGCACCGAGAAAATTTCCGCAGTTTTTTATTAAACACTATTCACCCCCCTCTAGTGTTTGTTGTCTTGCCTACAGGATCCAACGGTGCTTTTGACGTGGCGCCTCTAGTTTTGGGACACGCGGCCCGACAACGGCAGTGTGACAGACAGATGCGTTGATCTGACGGCGCGTGACAGCAACACTTTGGCTCCGACTTTTGAGACAGAAAAGGGGTTTGAATTAAATTTTGTATTCTTTTGTATCTTTTCTTCTCTATATTTTTTGATGCAATCCCAAACAAATATGAACTGAATTTATTGTTCTAGAGGCTAAGATGTAGCCGAGTTTTGTAGAACACAAATTTTAATTCCTTATTATTACTCTATTTTTCCTGGTTGTGTTTTAATTTTTATTATTTATGCGTACAACATGGTGGATAGACATTTGTATGATTTTTCAAATCATAAAGAGACCGAACAGGTAATTTGTGATTAATAAAAATTAACACCGTATATTGGAGGACGTGACCATTAAGAAATTCAATTTCTCAATTAATAATTTGATGTATAGGCGAAGAATTAGTTGAGAATAATTTTTAGACTACGTTGGTAGAGTGGTTAATATCTTTAGGATTTTGGTCGACAATTTGGGAAAGATAATATTTTTATTCATAAGGAGTTATAATTTGTGTGTGTGATAAACGAGGTGAACCAAGAGCCCTAGAACTAATTTTACCTTTAACAAAGTACAAGAGCTTCAAAGTTTCACAGCCATCTCCCTCTTCACCAATTTAGTTAGATAATTAGATTAAGGTAATTTAGTTGCTTTATTATTTATAAAATTCGACCTTCTAAATAGTGATTAATCTAGTGATATCGGTACTCAGTAAAATATCTAGTCCCTGTGGGTTCGACACTCTACTCACCTATCTATATTACTTGTGCGATTTTGTACACTTGCAAATATTCAACATCACAAAGAGTGATCACCCTGTAACGGTAGGAGGTAGGGGGTTTTTATAGTCACCGTGGGGATCTGCTTCGAGATAAGAACGAATCTCTACTCCCCAGTGTGGCTGGATAGAAGCGGTTAGAACCACCTCCTAATGATAAGGACGAATCAAGATTTCTCTATATCCTCCTGAACTGGCTCTTAATGGGTTGGCACCCGTACCTAGTTGAACAAATCCGTTCATGGGTTATTAGGCCCTAGAGAAGAGAACCAGTTCACATTTCGGCCCCTTCTGTAGGTGAGATTACCGTTTTGCCCCTATGCGCTTTAAGATTCGTGCCCAATTTGAACGGTTCTGATTTGATACCTTTTTTAGCCATATCACGAGCCCCCTACTCCTAATGATTGTTTGCTACAGCCTTTGGAGAGTAGTTTTGCTGTTTAAATGGCGCACAGGACTTTATCGGAGTTCTTAAAGGGAGTTCGAATCTTGTTCGAGGAGTAACGGTATTTTTCTGAGATGGTAACATTCCCAAAACTGTTCTTAGGCTATTCTGGATTTTTGGTGATTTTTCTCGATTTTTACATTATTTTTCGAATTATTTATTCAATTTTGCAAAGCGATGATTTATTTTTCGAGAGTACTAATTAATTATTCTAACCAACAATTATTTACCCAAGGGCTCAAAAATATTTCCCTGAATTTATAATTATTTTTTCAGAATTTTTAATTAATTTTTCGGAATTTTTAATCATTTTTTTGCAATTTTTAAATATATAATTCGAATTAATAAATAAAAAAATAAATTTAATCATCGTATTATCGATGTGGACGAATCTGGGGTGTCCATCACATACTGGCACGAATATCTGAACGATCAGAGGGTGGATCTGAGCTTTGGTAACGTGGCTGAATCAGGGGCGTTCATCAGGCTTTGGCGAGAACTTCTAAGTGATCGGACGACTCCCTTGATACGAAGGAATTTTTTCCCTCGTTTAGGGGTCGGTGGCAAGAACGCTCGGCACCTGTCGTCGACCCCCTCCAGCCACTTCGGTAAGTTGACACGTGTCTGGATGGAGGTCGAGGTCGAAGGGGTTCGGCATATGTTGCCGAAGTAGAGAGGGACCTCGAAAGGATGACGCATTTCTGGGTGGAGGCAGAGGTCGAAGTGGTTCGGCATATGTTGCTGAAGTCGAGAGGGACCTCGAAAGGATGACACGTGTCTAGGTTGACCGTTGACTGGTCACAGAGTGTTTTCTCGTGTTTTAACGTCGGTGGCACGAATGCTCAGCACACGTTGCCGAAGTCCAAGAGAGATTTTTTCTCACATTTGGACGTCGGTGGCAAGAGTGCTCGGCACACGTTGCCGAAGTTCAAAAGGTTGATTTTTCTCGTATTTGGACGTCGGTGGCAAGAGCTGTAACGCCCCGAATTCCAAATAAGTCCGAATTCAAGATTCCACTAGATCTTTACTTCACTTCGTACAATTTTACAAGGAAATTAAAACTTTTCAATAATACATCAGAGTTCATTACATTTTTGTTTACACAGCGGAAGAATACAACAATGAAATAAAATACAACTTGTACAACTATAACAATGTAAATCATCAACTGCATCATAACATCTTTACTTCTTCATGGAAAAGTCCATTACCTGCATATCAAGCTGTGGGCACGTCAGTCACTTTCAACTGACAAAAATGTTATACTCTGCCATCCTCTTTATGCCGTACATATAACGATCTCAATACTTTAACAAACCACAAAAGTTGAATGAACAATAAAGTGTTAAATTATGACTACGCTAAACATATAAGTGTATGTGATGCCTTAATGCCTAATGCACATATTTTATACTAGGATGACACTAATGCATACTTGTTCGGATTCTATGCATCCCATACTACATAGGTCCGAGGGCAAGTACCTACGTACTCCACAATAAAGGGTTCGATCCCTTGCCATGATAACTACCCAGTAATAAAACAAGGTTTAGATTATTCAACGAATATGGATCCCAGCCCCGAAGTCCACCGCTAACTGTTATAAAAGATCCCTCATCGTGCGAATTATCCCGCAAGTGCCCCTCTAGCCCCGGTATAGGTATATACATTGGGGTACGACAACTATCTGCCCGACTATGCAAAGTCCCAGATTTAAAAATAAATAAAAACCTGTCTCCCACGGAGCAACCACAGTCCGCCAACTGGGTCTATAGCCATGGAGATTTACCGCCGACTATATAGAAGCAACCCACTTACGTTTGCCCAGGTTCACTACACCTTCACTTATGTGCCTAATTATTTAGTTCAAGACATGAGTAAATTTCCAAGCCTAGAATTAGTTTTACCTCCTATCGGACTTTATCAACAAATACGAGATAGCTCCATGGCAATATCTCAAAATATATCTCAACTCTTTTCAATTCAATAGTGCCGGTACCCGAGGACTCACTAACTCTAAATCATAACTTTTTCATGTACAAGAAATCAAGTGTACACATACCCTTTAATAAACATGTCTTAAACCTAGATATTTTCATCTTCAACTTATTCACAAAGTAATCATAGTCTTGTCACTAATCATGATCTATTTATTCATTCATAATTTTTATAAGCAATAATTCCTTTCAAGATCACATGAAAATTTATCAACAAATTCAAACTCTTACAATATCTCAACTCACTTCAAACCATTCTTTAAACAAATAAGAGTATAATTCTCTTCAAGAAAAATTACTTCACAAACTAATACTTTACTCTTCTTAATAATAGATTTTTAAGTTCACATTGTTCATCTTTCTATTTAAATTTTCATCAATTTTTTTTGTACCTCAAATCTACTAGAAAAGTTTTGCAACTCCTTTTAATAAATTCTATTTCATTTATAGAAAATTCTATTATTTTACCCAAATTTTTAGTTGCAATTAAACTCACTAAATCACTTAAAACACCCAAAAAATAAAGGGTGGCTGTGGGGTTTCGAACCCGTGAATACACCAGCCAGTGCCCAAAACTCACCGCACTAACCACTAAGTCCAAGTGGACTTGGTATCAATTTTCTTCATCGAAAACCTCTTATTCCTAGTCTCGGGTCTGAAGAGTTCTGAAAACAATACAGAAAAATGTTTTGGGGCTAACATGTTTCGAACCCATGCCGACTAGGAGACCAGCGCAACGCCAAACCACGGGGCCAGGTGCACCCAATGACATAAAGCCTCCTCTTCTACTTTTGTTCAACTCTCTGTTATACCCTTTATTTCATGAAACTCGATTCTTCAATTTGATCTAATCTTTTATTAATTCATATAAACTGAGTTTACTTTCTAACAGTAAGTTTACTTTCTAGCAGTAACTCAGTGATTTAAAAATCCATATTTCAGAAAATAAAACTAAGTTTCAAATTTTCTATTCTCCTTAACAACATGAATTTGCATTTATTCATTTTAAATCAAAAGTAGCACACTATAACTTTTACAAACAAACAATGAGTTTAATGGCATCAATTTTATTTTAAAAAAATTTGTTTGCTTAACAAAAGAAGAATTTCCAACAATTGCTCATGCATTCAACTATTTCTTCACTCGTGTATGCTAGTGTATGGCAAAGATTAATTCTTTTCTCATTAACAACTACATGATGAAAATTTTAATTTACTAACCATAACATGATTCAATACTACAACAAACAATAGTATGAATTACTTTATCACATCAAACTTTCTATACTATTCATTCATTTTTATTAGCATGCATTGTTCTATAATTAGAAAGCATGAGAACACCCACCTCTAATAAAGATTGAACAACAAGATGAGACACACTCCTAGCTCCAAAGCAACTCCTTCTCCTCCGAGTATGATCACTCCAAAGCACAAGAACATTCTTTCTCTCTTTCTTTTTCTTCCTCTTATTTAATTTACTTTTTGGTGTGTGAAAATGAGAAGAGAAGGGGTGTTATTTATAGGACAAGTTTAGGGATCAAAGTGCAAAATTACACACTTAATAAATTACTCAATTTAATTTCTCATCCCTTCACTTTCTTAACTCCTAAAAAACCCATCTTTTCATCTCCCCATTACTCCAAAATCCTAATTCTCAAACCGTTCTTCTACCAAACTGACCTCCACTCTCTCTCCCGGGTGTATATACTACAAGAAAAACCCTTTTTCGCAACGCCAAATGTCGTTGCTAAAACTCGTTTGTCGTTGCGAAAAATATTTTTGGCAACGACATTTGTCGTTGCAAGGTCGTTGCGCATCCGGGCGTTGCGAAAGATTTTGACTACGACTTGCTGTCGTTGCCAAACATAGATTTTTTCTCAACGACATTGCCGTTGCAATATATTTTGTTGTTGCCATACCTAATTCCACCCGTGCTATGGTATAAAATCATTCGCAACAACCTTTGTCGTTGCCAAACATACTTCATATATTTGGCAACGACTCATGTCGTTGCTAAAGATATTTTTTTTGCAATGAATTATTGTCGTTGCCTTACATTTTCTATTTTGGCAACGACTACTGTCGTTGACAAAGCTCGAATGTTTTGCAATTATTTTTATAATTGCTTTGCATTACTTGTATTTTGGTAACAACTATAGTCTTTGCTAAATCTACCAATTGTCGTTACAAAAGTTTAATTCTTTTCGAGACAAATTATATATTGTCGTTGCATCAGCCCTATCCAAACTAGCATACACTTCAAAAACATTAAAAACCAACATCATTCCAAAAACTATAATATTAACCTTGTCCAACATATTACATTTATGTCACATATAAGAAGCAATGCCCAAAATATTACAACCATCAACTTCTCAAAAAGATATCTAAGTATCTCAAAATCATTTCCATTGTGCATAATAAGCTTAACCATGTTTTCTAATATTCTCTTGACATCTAAACATTGCAACAAAATTGGATGCAAGATTGAAAGAACTGAATCAACTTAGAAAAAAAGAACATTTTGGGATGAATATTCTCAGAAAATACAAGTAGCAAAAAATTGGGGTTGATGTTGGAGAGTTAATAACCTAAACCAACAGCTAACTCATATAAGATATAACTAAATCATACACTGTCAAAATATGATACAAAAATATATGCTCCCGGACCAACGACTTCATTCCCTAATTCTCCAAATACAGTTCCTTCTCGTGGTACCTACATATTTGAAATAATGATTAGTCCAGCAGTATACAATGAAACTATGAAAGATTGCCAAAACTATTGGAACCTGTATGCACAAAACAATACAACATAATAGTGCCACTAAAATTAATAGTACCTTGATCATTCGAGGAATTTCATGCACCTCTATTTGTATGTTGTGCCAACAATTCTTGTTCAGGAGAATACTCTTAACAAATATAAATAATATGTTTTTGAAAAATAGTATAGAAACATAACTACATATGCCATAGGCATCATTTTCACATGATCGAATAATTCCGCTTGTATACAAATCCTGAAAAACAAGATGAACTGGATTGAACCGGGCAGTCCATATATGAACCATCTAAACCAGATTCAGTTTGAATCAGCCACATCAGAAACATTTATTATTTTCGGGAAAACAAATATGTTGATGTGAGATATGCAAAAGTTTAACCAAGTGGCGATTATAAAAACATTGTGATACTAACAGATAATTAATGTATTTAGTATATAATTAAAGTACATCATTTGCTAATTGACTCTGGTTCAAATACAATGACCAAGGTTGAACCCTTCAAGACCAACTAGCCATCTTTCCATTTTGGTTGCTGGTTTGTTTCCATCAATATTGGTCTTAAAAAAAAGGAAATCATAATGCTTGCATAGAATGTTCATCATCACATTCACATTGAATGTCAAGTAATAAAATGAAGAGTATGATAAAAAGGGTTCAACTAGCGTACTATGAATTTGACGAAAGATACAAAGAATATCAGTCCTTCTGCACTTCAAACTCATAAAAGCAATTATTCACAATCTTGATCATGGTTCTTGGCATTATTTGTGCCTTCAAGTTAAATTAAATTCCATAGCAAACCAACTCAGGGGCGGAGCTATGTGGGACCCCCCCTTCTGGAGGTCAAAAAAATGCCAAGAATGTAAATCTGATGGACATGAAGCCTGAAAACACTACACATCAGAATGAATCAAGTCGCAGTTTACATCCCAATCTACCCAAAGATGGTTCTAATTTAGATAAGCCAGCCCCAGTTCATTGATTAGTATCAGTTCTTAATTTCCAGTCATCAATAGGATTCAATCAACAAGCTCACTAGTACTCTGCTAGCACTGCATGCCCTCTTGTGAACCATCATTTAATATATATATATATATATATATATATATATATATATATATATATATATATATATATATATATATATATTACCATACAGGCCATTATATTCACATGTATCTTCAATTATGTTCTCCAGTAAATGTAATATCCATTAGATTCTTCAATTTGATAAATTATTTCACATAGACTGCTATAGTTAATCAGTACAGGCTGA
Source organism: Hemerocallis citrina (assembly GCA_017893485.1). Classification (NCBI taxonomy): domain Eukaryota; kingdom Viridiplantae; phylum Streptophyta; class Magnoliopsida; order Asparagales; family Asphodelaceae; genus Hemerocallis; species Hemerocallis citrina. The sequence continues at coordinate 209,931,045 of CM030364.1, read as the reverse complement.
TCTGTCTAGTTCTGTTCAAATTACCAAATAAGTTACCTGGTCAGGAATCAGCAGACCAGGTAAGTTATGTTACCAAATGCTGGTTATGTTACCAAATTACCAAATGCTAGTTATGTTATATAGGGCTAGCATAAATCAGCAGCAAATGGAGCTCAAATAAGTTACTTGGTCAGGAATCAATACTCCAGAAGATTTGGAAATTGATTTTGTGATGTCGGACACTAAGGGGTACTTCAGGTCTCCAAGCCCACCTGACTTCCTGTCTGTTTGAACCCAAGAAAGATGGGAAAACTACACAGAGAGAATAATACATATAAATGGAAGTACAAGGAAATCCATACATATTCAATACAACAGCCAAGATATTGGAAGAAGTATACTTTAAGTTGCAACACATGCTAGCAGATTTCAGACAATTGCAAAACAAAAAATGCACTCCAATAATATTAATTATTACAAATGTCACTGAGAAAATCCAAACTATTTACAGACACCATAACATATATGACATGCTATAGATACCAAGAATTTCTAGTTTTAGAATTCTGAACTATTTATTATACTAATAGAGATCCAAGCAATAGCTTTTTCCACAGTGAAGATTATTTTTGTCATGCAACTTGGGCACAATGAGGATTATATAGAGGCTTTATGAAATATGAGAGCCACTCAACTTTCACACAGATATCTAAATCATATTGATTACAAGAGACAAGGAGGGGGGAGGATTACTTTTTTATGCAAAATGGTCACTGAGGATTATATAGGGAGGCTTCCCCAAATATGAAAGCCATTCAACCTTCACAGAGACATTTTGATCAAATTCATTATGAGATAGGGAAGGAAGGAGGGGTCTCAAACTAATCAAATCGAAGAGGCTGAAAAAATACTGTTGCACAGAAAATAGGAAACACAACCAAGTACTCAACTTCATATAGAGCACACCCACTTTGATATGTGAAGTACATCATGCCCAATCTCATCATTAAATTTCACCATGAAAAAGAAAAGGGTGATTTATGAAAGATACATTGAAGAATTCAGCTTATGATCAACACATAATGAGCATAAATATTGATGCAAGGGATTAAAACATTAGAATTTACATAAAGTTCAACAAGTTCAAACAAAGTTCTGAAAGTTAACTTTTCGTAGTGGAAGAGTGAGTGACCTACCACACTGTCAACTGACACACCCAAAACCTCTGTATTTAGTTTCTCGAACTCAGCATATCGGTCACTGAAAGCAGTTATCTCTGTGGCAATGGAATATATATATATAAGTAACTACCACAATTTTCGACTAAACAAAGACAACATGCAATATTCATTTCAATAGGCTTGAAGATTACCAGTGGGACAAACAAATGTAAAATCCAGTGGGTAGAAAAATAGAATAACATACTTTTTCCCAATATATTCTGAAAGCTTGACCTGTAACATGAAGATGATTGTTATAATCTGAAATGCAGAAATTTTCAAGACTTTCAAGGTTTAAAATCTGACATGGACCTCTCCAGTGAGTTTTCCCTTTTTGAGCTTTGCAACAATTGAATTATGACTGACATATAATCATGGATCTATTTTTCAACATTCTTATCAACCAAAATCAAAAGATTTTCATTTGCTCATATCAATATCACTCATTTGTTCGTTGTAGATGCCCAATTGAGCCCCATGTAACACTTCGAAAATGTCCTCTATTGTACATACTTCTATAAGATAGAAACTAAACACACTTGCTGAACGAAGATAAAAAAGAAGGATTAAAATGAAAACTAAAACAATGAGTGACAACAATTAACATCAGTATTGACAACTATTAAAACGATGATTTCTCATCCAATCATAACTTAAAACAAAGCTCAAACTAATGTTACTATCCTAAAAGATTAGGTAACGACAACCATGCTGTCATGTAGCCATTTAGGGAGATTAAGGACTTTTATGGTATGCCTGCAATAAGATGGTTCGCAATGTGAACCCTTTAGCAAACCATACCCAAGTCCTCCGAGTCATTTTGGACTTACAAAATTTCATGAGTTGTTCCAACATTCAAAAAACTTTTTGTACAGTCGTCAGGCTCCACGCCAACCCATTTTGACCCCTCAAATAAAATCTCAAAGGACGATTTCTCATCCAATCGTAACTTAAAACAAACAAATTTCCAGCTCAAACTAATGCTACTATCCTAAAAGCAAACAAAGACAACCACAAGAACAAAGCACAATACCCTGGTCTTACTACATCAATCTAATCAATTCCCAAACCATCCAAAACTAAACTACCCCCCAAAAAAACCCAAGAACACCCAAATTTCCAAATCACCTAAAACAACATAATCCAATAAAAACAAGCATAGATCTTTAACAAATTCCCAAAAAAATCAAAAAAAAATAATTGATTGAGCTTACCCTTCACAGCCGATGCTAGAAACCCACCAGATCGAACCGCAAAACTGATCCAAAAAATTAAATTAAATTAATTAAACAAAAAAAGGAGGAATCTTTCAAGAACCCTCTGATTTCCCCTTCAATTCAAAGGGGGAAAAACCCAATAAAGGTTGCAACTTTGGGGACGGTTCTTGAAATGGGGAAGGGGGTTGAGGAATTGATGGGGTAAACTTGGGGAAATGGGGGATTTTCATATTAACGCAATTGCAAGGGTTTTGACAGAGTGGGTGAGGGAGCAACTGGGGGATTCAGAAGAGGAAAAGATGTGGGTTGGTGTTTTGTTTGTTTTAGGTTTTAGTTAAAACATATCTGGTTGCACGTGCTAAGTTAAATTATTTCATTTATTTTTATTTTTTTATATTTTTAACAACAATACTGTCGTTGCAGTAGATATAAGGAAATATACGTAACGACATTTATCGTTTCCAATTTACACAATCTGGCGGGGGGATTTGCAAAGGCCCGCGTAAGGCATTTTGGAGGAGGAAAATTTTATTTTATTTTTAGCAACGACTTTCGCGTTGCCGTAACTAATTTTTACAACGACTAAAAATTCGTTGCCAAAACCTTGTTGCGAAAAAGGGTTTTTCTTGTAGTGTTATATATACACACAGCAATGAAGACCAAAATGCCACGTCATCAAGGCCATAACCCCAAACAGCATGACTTGCTATTCAATAAGGTGGGCCCTCATCCTCTCTCTTTCTTATCATAATTGATCAAGCACAAAAAAGCTCAATTCAAACTCATTTTAGGATTAAAAGAAAACAAGTATACTAAACTAATATATATATATATATACCGAAGTCAATTTTAATACATTATAGAAATCTATAGGCAAAGTCACCTTCATGCGCAAATAAAATAAATTCACACACTCCAAAATTTTATTTTGAAACGGACACGCTCAAATACGCGCACTGAAATAAACACGTGCGTCGCACGTAAAATATCAAAAATACGAAATTCGACGTTATCAACGAAAAAAAGTTAAAGATAATAAAAATAAAATATAAAAAAATATATTCATTAATTTTATATATTTCACGACGTAATTGTTACTTAGTAGAAAACACGTGCATTATACGTACAAAATTATTTTAATCAAAAATAGGGAAAAATGAATTTTCGGTTATAAAAATAGAGTTGAATAAAATAATTAATTTAAATACATAGGAAATATTACACGTATCGGTGGGAACACATAATCGATTCGGGTATCAAAAACACGTAAAGAGCACGTAAAATGCAGAGATTGAAATTTAATATTTTTGTTGACTCAAAATAGGGTAAAATTAATACGGAAAATGCATAAATAGTCGGTAATCAAAATACGTGGTGAAAAAAAGTTACAAAATACACGTGTGTAACACACAAGGGCAAAATTGTCATTTCTAATTTTGCGGGGTGTTACACTCTCGCCCCTTAGAATAGTTCCGTCCCCTGAACTTGCTAGGGTAACGATTGTATTTTGTACACGCCAAAGAAAATATCTTATTGTATTTAGAAAACTGCAAACTTTAAGAAAAATAAATATATTATAAAAATACGCAACGAGGAAAAACAAGACAAACTCTTTATAAGAAAACTATGAGTATAAAAATTTTATAAGAACGAAATAAGAAAATTCAGAAAAATAAAACATGACCACAAAAGATAGAATATATTGAAAGAAGTTCCATACAAAATAATTTTAGGTAAATCATTAGATAAAACAGAAAAAAATAAATTTAGTCATTAATTTGGAATAGTTCAGAACAATACAATAAAGAAAACATAGTCAATAGATGATTTGTAAGTAGGTTTAATAGTCAAAATTTTTCAATGTATTAAGCGGTAGAAAAATGACAAACTGAATTAGCAATTTAAAAGAAGACTATTTGAATAAGAGTTTGAAAAATAAAAAAGAATGAAATATGGACAACATAAAAAAATGATTTTGTATACCAATTAATATCACAAAATAATTTGTAAGGCAAATATGATAATTATACATACGATTTGGAAAGATACAGAAAGCATACATCGAAATAGTTTCGAATTGTCAAGTAGAGCCAGAAAAACCCACATACAAATGTATATACGTATATTAGCGTAAAATTATAGAGTGAGACAACCAATGACATGAAAATTATAAATAGTTTGTTGGAGAAAAACAAAACATCTTAGTAGTAAAAGTAATAACATATTACTGAAATAGTACGAAAACCAATCATGTAGAAATAACTTACGAATTGAAGAAAAATTATAAATATCAATTTATTTTTGTTAGGTGAGTAGACACCAAAATCTAAGATAAGTTAGTAGCAAAATAAATACGATAAAGCGGTTGGAAATGCTAAGAGATTCAAAATAATATGAAGAAGATAGTTGATATTATGTAGTAAATACACAAGTAGTATAGCAACCAGTTTAAATAATGTAATGCTAGGTTGTAAGATATTATAAAATAGTATAAGGTAAGTAAATATTATAGAAAACAAAATAGGAGTTATCTAAGTAGAAAATCTTCTTCTGGTGTAGGTTCGCTTTGTTGGTATCCAACCGCAGACTTGCCTTTACAATCCCAAGTTGCAGAATTTCCCTCTATGACATCCGATTGCAGTTTGCCTTCTGGACATTCGGTTGCAGACTTTGCCGCCCCGACGTCCAGTTGTAGTTTGCCTCCATTGACATCTAGTTGCAGATTTTCCCTCTCGACATCAGGTTGCACCAAGACGGGAGATGTAAAGATGTAATATTCCATATATACTTGGATATTGGGATGTTAATAAAATATGGTGTTATGTTTTGAAATCAATGATATAAAAGTGGTTGAAAAGTTGTAAATGAAGTTGGAAATTACAACGACAAAATATTAAAATAGAAAGACTTTAAATATAGGATATATAAATTTTGTAGTAATGAAAATAACTTATAGCATTAATACGAAAATAGTGAAAAGCATATGCACGAGATGAAAACACAAATGAAAATAATAATCATGTAGTGTATGTATTATATTGAAGAAGCGAAAACTACAAAATTAATGAGTAGCGATTAATAGTAAAAGTGAATATGACAAAACAAATTAATAAATAGTATCGAATGTAGGCAATAAAACAAAATGGTAGGTCATAATTATACGGGTAGAAAATTTCAATCTTGTTAAAATATACGAAAATATATAAGACAACATAAGACAATAAAAATATAGTAGCACAAAGTCAAATCATACAAAATGAACGCACATAAGAAAATTCAAAATATCAAAATATAATAGAAATAATAATAGTCGCAAAATTGATTTAATAATTGGCAATAGAAAATGTAAACAGATAAATATAAAGGGACATAAAAACATGAAAGATGAAAATTTTAAGACTGATAAACACATAAAACAAATTTAAAAGATCAAGGCTAAGGAAGATAGACAAAATAATAGATATTCAAGTATTTATTTGAAAAATATTGAATGTTAAAAAGTATTATGATAAAATTCACGAAAAATAATTTGAGAGGGAGGTGTGTCTACGTGTAATGAATGTAGGGTCAACCAACCACGCTTCCACTGCACCACTCTGATACCCAGGAAAAATGTACTCATATACAATCTCACATCAATGTATACGAGGAGAACATCATGAATGAAATTGAATGCAAGTTCAATAACAACTTTCATTCATGACTCCAGCCATCCAAAAGAAAAAGGGAGAGAAAACATCAGCCTATAGAGCAACACAAATGTAAATCACTTACATTTAAATCTCTATAAGTTGAAACTCACACTCTAATGTCCACTTTAAGGTATCATTCCTTATAAATTTGTACTACTTATGAAGCCTGCTCTGATACCATCTGTAATGCCCCGAATTCCAAATAAGGCAAATTCGAGATTCCACAGGATCTTTACTTCACTTCGTACAATTTTACAAGGAAATTAAAACTTTTCAATAATACATCAGAGTTCATTACATTTTTGTTTACACAGCGGAAGAATACAACAATGAAATAAAATACAACTTGTACAACTATAACAATGTAAATCATCAACTGCATTATAACATCTTTACTTCTTCAGGGAAAAGTCCATTACCTGCATATTAAGCTGTGGACACATCAGTCACTTACAACTGACGAAAATGTTCTACTCGGCCATCCTCTCTATGCCGTACATATAACGATCTCATTATTTTAACAAACAACAAAAGTTGAGTGAACAATAAAGTATTAAATTGTGACTACGCTAAACATGTAAGTGTATGCGATGCCTTATGCCTAATGCACACATATTATACTAGGATGACACTAATGCATACTTGTTCGGATTCTATGCATCCCATACTATATAAGTCCGAGGACAAGCACCTACGTACTCCACAATAAAGGGTTTGATCCCTCGCCATTACAACTACCCAGTAATAAAACAAGCTTCAGATCATTCCACGAATATGGATCCCAGCCCCGGAGTCTACCGCTGACAGTTATAACAGATCTCTCATCGTGCGAATCATCCCGCAAGTGCCCTTCTAGCCCCGGTATACGTATATACATTGGTATCCGCCCGACTACGCAAAGTTCCGGATTTAAAAAAAAAAAAAGCCCGTCTCCCACGGAGCAACCATAGTCCGCCAACTAGGTCTATTGCCACAGAGATCTACCGCCGACTATATAGAAGCAACCCACTTATGTTTGCCTAGGTTCACTATATCTTCACTTATGTGCCTAATTATTTAGTTCAAGACATCCTAGAATTAGTTTTACCTCCTACCGGACTTTATCAACAAATACGAGATAGCTCCATGGCCATATCTTAAAATATATCTCAACTCTTTTCAATTCAATAGTGCCGGACTTTATCAACAAATACGAGATATCTCCAGGGCCATATCTCAAAATATATCTTAACTCTTTTCAATTCAATAGTGCTAGTACCCGAGGTCTCACTAACTCTAAATCATAACTTTTTCATGTACAAGAAATCATGGGTACACATATCCTTTAATAAACATGTCTTAAACCTAGATATTTTCATCTTCAACTTATTCACAAAGTAATCATAGTCTTGTCACTAATCATGATCTATTTATTCATTCATAATTTTATAAGCAATAATTCCTTTCAAGAATACAATTTCATCACATGAAAATTTATCAACAAATTCAAATTCTTACAATATCTCAACTCACTTCAAAACATTCTTTAAACAAAGAAGAGTATAATTCTCTTCAAGAAAAATCACTTCACAAACTAATACTTTACTCTTCTTAATAATAGATTTTTAAGTTCACATTATTCATCTTTCTATTTAAATTTTCATCATTTTTTTTGTATCTCAAATCTACTAGAAAAATTTTGCAACTCTTTTTAATAAATTCTATTTCATTTATAGAAAATTCTACTATTTTCCCCAAATTTTTAGTTGCAATTAAACTCACTTAATCACTTAAAATACCCAAAAAGTAAAGGGTGGCTGTGGGGTTTCGAATTCGTGAATACACCAGCCAGTGCCCAAAACTCACCCCAGTAACCACTAAGTCCAAGTGGACTCGGTGTCAATTTTCTTCATCGAAAACCTCTTATTCCCAGTCTCGGGTCTGAAGAGTTTTGAAAACAAAACATAAAAATGTTTTGGGGCTAACAGGTTTTGAACCCATGCCGACTAGGAGACCAGCGCAATGCCAAACCATGGGGCCAGGTGCGCCCAACGACATAAAGCCTCCTCTTCGACTTTTGTTCAACTCACTGTTATACCCTTTATTTCATGAAACTCTATTCTTCAATTTGATCTAATCTTTTATTAATTCATATAAACTGAGTTTACTTTCTAACAGTAACTCACTGATTTAAAAATTCATATTTTAGAAAATAAAACTAACTTTCAAATTATCTCTTCTCGTTAACAACATGAATTTGCATTTATTCATTTTAAATCAAAAGTAGCACGCTATATCTTTTACAAACAAACAATGAGTTTAATGGCATCAATTTTATTTTTAAAAAAATTGTTTGCTTAACAAAAGAAGAATTTCCAACAATTGCTCATGCATTCAACTATTTCTTCACTCATGTAAGCTAGTGTATGGCAAAAATTAGTTCTTTTCTCATTAACAACTACATGATGAAAATTTTAATTTACTAAATATAACATGATTCAATACTACAACAAACAATAGTATGAATTACTTTATCACATCAAACTTTCTATACTATTCATTTATTTTTATTAGCATGCATTGTTCTATAATTAGAAAGCATGAGAACACCCACCTCTAATGAAGATTGAACAACAAGATGAGACACACTCCTAGCTCCAAAGCAACTCATTCTCCTCCTAGTAATATCACTCCAAAGCACAAGAACATTCTTTCTCTCTTTCTTTTTCTTTCTCTTATTTAATTCACTTTTTGGTGTGTAAAAATGAGAAGAGAAGGGGTGCTATTTATAGGACAAGTTTAGGGATCAAAGTGCAAAATTACACACCTAATAAATTACTCAATTTAATTTTCCATCATTGTACTTTCTTAACTCCTAAAACTCCCATCTTTTCATCTCCCCATTACTCCAAAATCCTTAATCTCAAACCTTTCTTCTACTAAACCGACCTCCACTCTCTCTCCCGGGTGTATACACACAACAATGAAGACCAAAATGCCACATCATCAAGGCCATAACCCCAAACAGCATGTCTTGCTGTTCAATAAGGTGGGCCCCCATCCCCTCTCTCTCTTATCATAATTGATCAAGCACAAAAAAGTTCAATTCAAACTCATTTTAGGATAAAAAAAAACAAGTACACTAAACTGATATATATATATATATATAGGTAAAAGGGATATGAGCAACTTGCTCATTTAGTAAATGAGCAATTGATTATGTGGCATGCATGTGATACATTGGACAACTAACCCTTTTAATGATTTTCCAATCACATGTATGCCACACCATCAATTGTTTATTTACTAAATGAGCAAGTTGCTCATACCCCTTTTTCCCAATATATATATATATATATATATATATATATATATATATATATATATATATATATATATAGGAAAAGGCTCCGTTGCACACTACCTTGGTGCTCACGGCGTGAACACTACTAGTTCGGGCGTTCAAATCGAAAATCCGAACCGTTCACATTGATCTACACATCTAAATTAGTCTAAATATGTAAAATCAAATCATTTGAAATTCATTTGCCCATCCATCACGCGACTATAAAAACAATGAATTTCAGCCATACAATTTTGTAACACTTCAATGAATGGGCAAATGAATTTCAAATGATTTGATTTTACATATTTAGACTAATTTAGATGTGTAGATCAATGTGAACGGTTCGGATTTTCGATTTGAACGCCCGAACTAGTAGTGTTCACGCCGTGAGCACCAATAGTAGTGTGCAACGGAGCCTTTCCCTATATATATATATATATATATATATATATATATATAGAGTATATACTGAAGTCAATTTTAATACATTATAGAAATCTATAGAAAAAGTCACCTTCATGCATAAATAAAATAAATTCACACACTACAAAATTTTATTTTGAAACGGACGCGCTCAAATACGCGCACCGAAACAAACACGTGCGTCGCATTTAAAATATCAAAAATACAAAATTCAACGTTATCATCTGAAAAATGTTAAAGATAATAAAAAAAAATATAAGAAAATATACTCATTTATTTTATATATTTCACGACGTAATTGTTACATACGTAGAAAACACGTGCATTATACGTACAAAATTATTTTAATCAAAAATAGGGGAAAATGAATTTTTGGTTATAAAAATAGATTTGAATACTAAAATAATTAATTTAAATACATAGGAAATATTACACGTATCGGTGGGAACACATAATCGATATGTGCATCAAAAACACGTAAAGAGTACGTAAAATGCAGAGATTGAAATTTAATATTTTTGTTGACTCAAAATATGGTAAAATTAATACGAAAAATGCATAAATAATCGGTAATCAAAATACGTGGTGAAAACATGTTATATACACGTGCGTAACACACAAGGGCAAAATTGTTATTTCCAATTTTGTGAGGTGTTACAAGAGCGCTCGGCACGCGTTGCCGAAGTCCAATAGATTTTTTCTCATGTTTGGACGTCGGTGGTAAGAGTGCTCGGTGCAGGTTGCCGAAGTCCAAGAGATTGACTTTTCTCGCATTTGAACGTCAGTGGCAAGAGCGCTCGGCACACGTTGCCGAAGTCCAAGAGATTGATTTTTCTCGCATTTGGACTTCGGTGGCAAGTGTGCTCGGCGCAGGTTGCCGAAGTTCAAGAGATTGATTTTTCTCGCATTTGAACGTTGGTGGCAAGAATGCTCGGTGCAGGTCGCCGAAGTCCAAGAGAGACTTTTTCTCACGTTTGGATGTCGGTGGCAAGAGCGCTCGGCGAGGTCACCGAAGTCCAAGAGAGATGTTTTCTCACGTTTGGATGTCGGTGGTAAGAGCACTCGGCTTACGTTGCCGAAGTCCAAGAGATTGATTTTTCTAGCATTTGGACTTCGGTGGCAAGAATGCTCGGAGCAGGTTGTCGAAGTCCAAGAGATTGATTTTTCTCGCATTTGGAAGTCGGTGGCAAGAGTGCTCGACACAGGTTGCCGAAGTCCAAGAGATTGATTTTTCCTGCATATGGACGTCGGTGGCAAGAATGCTCGGCACAAGTCGCCGAAGTCCAAAAGATTGGCACGTGGCGCGATGACCGTTTGACCGTTGACCAGTCAAAGGCCTATTGAGTTTCTTGTCGTCTTGTGGTTGATGGGCCGGGCTTTTGAATTTTTGAAGCCCATTATTCTCGATTTGTGTGCAGCTTCTATAAAACTTCACCCCCACTCCTAACTTGTTGATTTCTCTAGTTTTTACTCAGGTGACTAGTTTTCTCTAGCGGGAGCTTCAGGCGAGAATTTATTGACTTCCGGTGATCTTTCCGACCATCGCTGTCACTTCAAGGTAACTCAACACTTAGCTTATTTTTTAAAAAAATGTCTAGCTTTCCCATAAGGCTAAAGACCTCCTCTCGCTGATGAGCCAACCTCGAGTCGAGTTCCTTCAGTCGACAAAGGCAAAGCAGTAGAAGGGCCTTCTTCGGTCGTAGTGGAGACTGTAGTTGAGAACCTACGGAGGATGGGGGAGTTCGGCAGGTTGCCCGGGGTTCTAACCGGACTTCAGAGGGTTCGGGAACTACTGGAGGAGCATGCCCAACGCATCATGTACGGAATGGGGCGGAGCTTCAAAGAGAATGCCGCAAGGGAGACTTCGAAGGGTGACGATACCATCTCTATACTCAACGAGGCAGACCGGGCCTTAGTTTGGGAGTGCATTCAGATCCCCAAGGAGTTCGAGCTGATGCTGCCTGGGCCTAGAGTGAGGGCCAATTCACCGATGCCGGTGAATATGTGCTTCTGGCCGGTCGACGCTTTCATAGGTGGGGCGCGGTTGCCTCTCCACCCCTTTGCTGTTGAGGTGCTGCGGTGGTTCCAGATCAGCCTAATTCAGCTCATGCCAAACGGGTGGAGGGTGATCAACGGGTTCATCCTCCATTGTCAGGCGGCAGAGATTGAACCGAATCTGAGAGTGCTCTGGACCCTATACCGACTTCACGAGAAGCAGAAGTCGGAGTTCAGGTTTTACCTAGCTCTGAGGCATGGCACCCGACTCATGAGCTGCCCCAACTCGATAAATCACTGGAGGAACAAGTATTTTCTCATCCGAAGTCGAGAGCTGTGGAGCATCCCGATGACCTTGGTCGAAGAGGTGTCAAAGATAGTGAAGGAGAGTCCGGTGCTTTACCCCGATGAAGAAGACAAGGTTCGGATTCTTCTCGACCGATCGAAGTTCGATT